>OY731404.1:57527493-57742207 GCA_963425845.1 Sphenostylis stenocarpa
TATCATCTAATTCCAAATTTTCATTCTTGGTTTCTTCATCAACTATTTTCTTTTCAAGAATAGTGATCTTGTTTTCTAATATCCTATTCATGCTTTTCAATCTTTTGTTTTCAGTTTCTAATTTTTTTGCTACTGCATGTATTTCATAAAAAGCATCTTGTAATGAACTATAATTCATAGAGTCAGAACTTACACTGGTTTTTGGTGAATCCGAGTTGACCATTAGGCATATCTCTGTTGTTTCTTCATAGGTCATTTCAAGGATCTTCCACATTTGTGCAGCGGTTTGACAATGTGCTATCCTGAAAAAATCGTTTCTGTTAAGTGCAGATATGATAATATTTTTGGCAATACAATCATCTTGGATTAATTTCTTTTCACAGTCATTTAAGCTAGACCAATCTTTGTTAAAAATATCAGTTTCTTGTTCAATGATATTCCAAACATTTACACTAACAGATTCAATAAAGATCTTCATCCTAATCTTCCAAAAAGGATAATCTGTTCCACAAAACAGTGGAGGTCTATCAATACAAGCACCCTCAGAAAATTTGTTTCCAGCCATGGATCGAAGAACTTGAATAACTTTCAAGCACCTCGCTCTGATGCCAATTGTTAGAAAAGTAGTTTTAGATCAAGAGGGGGGGTTAATTGATCTTAGAAAGATTTTCACAATTAACAGATTATCTATTTGTAAAAATAAGATTTCAGATCTGTTCTTGAATCACAAAGCAATCAATCAACAATAAAAGCAGCAACAGAATTAGAAGAGGAGAAAGGTTTAGAAAGATATCACCGGTGTTTATACTGGTTTACCCAATACCAGGGCTGCGTCCAGTCTCCAGCCAAATTCCAGCTGGGTTCCACTAGATTAAATGTTTTACAGATTACAATCTTACACTTAATCTACAACAAGAACCACAATTCCAGTTCCTGCAACTAACCTTTCACCAAGAACCAAATTCCAGTTCTTGACCACCTCTACAACCAAATTCTAGCTGCAGAGAAACCAGTGCCCACAATTCCAGGCACCAAACAATACAAAAAGAATGTAAAGAAATGAAAAGAAGAAACTAGAATGCTCAAACCATTTTTATGCAATTCTGCAGTAAGAGTTTCTTCTCCAAAAGAAAGCAATTTACCTCAAGAAAGAATTTCAAAGAACTTCACAAAAACTGGCGCAAATCTTTCTTGAAAGAGTGCTAGAGTTTGCTTGCTTGATTGCTAAAGATTGATGTTCAATGTGTGTTTAAAATGTTCAAGCCAAACTGTTTTTATAGAAGATTTTCAAAACTGCTGGTTTAATCAATCTGTTAAAATAATCTTTTAATCTGTTAAAAGTGTAGTTTTAATCTGTTAAAACTTCTTTTAATCCTTTAAAACGTTCTTGATTCTTTAACAGATTTGTTTTAAGCTGATACGACAACGTTTATATCAATTAAAACTCTTTATAAAAAATCTTCTAATTTGTTTTAATCGATTGTTTCGTGTTTCAATCGATTAATATACTGCAAAACTTTATTGTAAAATTTTCCAAGTGATATTAACTGATAGAAATATGTTTTAATCAATTAAAACTCTGTGTAGAAATTTTCTAAGTCGTTTTAATCGATTGAAACGTGTTTTAATCGATTGAAAAAGTTCTGATTGGTCATAACTCAATTCTGATTGATCATATCTGATTCTGATCAGTCATAATTGTATTCTGATCGATCATCCTGAACACTAAGTGGATTTAATCGATTAAAACCAAGTTGTATCGATTAAAATACTGCAAAAACACTTCTCTTAACATTTTAAGTGATTTTAATAAGTTATTTTGAAGTTTTATCAGTTAAAACACTGATAGAAGGTTTTCAAAACTTTCTTTAATGAAAACAACCGGTTATTTCGAAATTATATAAGTTAAAAACTTGTTTAAGAAAGCTTTTGTTAAAATACTTTGTTTTTAATTGCTTAAACGTTTTTAGAGGCATTTTGCAAAATCTTTTAAGTGAAGAAACCTCATGCAGCAGAAAAGATAAAAGTGATTATACCTAAGCATAGCTGCGGACACACTAATCCCTCTATTCTTTTATCTAAGTGACTGTTGACCACTACAAAGTTGACTTTGACTTTATCTTTGACTTCATCAAATCAACAGGATCTTTGCCAGAGTATTTCAATAAGATCTTCATCACTTTCAGGAATCCTTATTTTTTGTACAAGAAAGCCTTCCTACTCTAATATGGGGCCTAATAGTCTCACCTAGTGGCTTTTTAGGCTTTGTCCATCTTTTAATAGGAGGTCTTCTACTCTTATTTTGAGGTCGGGCAAGATTTGGGGTCTACAACCCTTAAGATGTCCGATAACCGAACTATCCTAAAGATGAGGTTTTCATAAATGGGTTCTAGAGTCGCCACCAATATTTTTACCAAAATCATTGGGAAAAGGAAAAGAAGGCGATGGTTTTTAAGAAAAATCAACTTTGGTCATTACAACCAGAGTTAGGTAAGGGAGTTAGTTACGTGTGGGGAAGGTATTAGCTTCCCCACGACACCCCTTTCGGGTTCCCTATGATGGACTATTTTTGTAAAGAAATAAGAACATTAGAACTACGCTTTTACCCTTATTTATTCATTGCAAAATTTAAATTATTGACTACATGGCCCTAATACCTAATGCACAGAGATAGTAACTAATAAAAGCTATAAAATAGAGTACGGGATATGAAAGAACCTTCGAAGCAAGCTTTTTTATAAAATTCTCTTTAAAAGGGCGCTTTTTGGCAAACCCCACGCTCTACAATGATGCTCACTCTTCTCTCGAAGAACTTTAGAATGCTTTTTAAGAACTCTAAGACTCTGGAAATGCTTCAGAGGGATCCTAGAAGAGTATTTTAAGGTATATTCAGTTGGAGAAGTTGTGGAAAACGAGGAGAAGACCCCCTTTTTATAGAAATTCACGCCTGTCGGGTCGGGACCGTCATCTCGCCTGACAAGGTCAGAATTGCCGTCTCGACTTTCGAGACCACCGTCTTGACTTTCGGGACCGCCGTCTCTCCTTTGGCAAGTGGCGAGACGGCGGTCTCTCCCTTAGCCAACAATGAGACAACGGTCTCGCCAAACGAGATGGCAGTCTCGACCCTTTGGGTGGAATTTTTTATTTTGTGTACAAAAAGCCTTCCTATTCTAATATGGGGCCTATTAATCAATCCTAGGGACCTTTTTGGCCTTTTCCATCTTCGAACGGAAGTCTTCTGCTCTATATTTTGAGGTCGGGCAAGATTTGGGGTCTACAGCTGCCCCCTTTCATCTGACTAGCTGACTATTGGCTTAATATGCCAAAAAGATCGACTAGAGGGTGAAGGAGTTGACCCCCTTGCCTGGTTGTCCTTCGGTCGCTTCCCTCGTCGGGGTAGCTAACCTTCTGGACGTTGAATGTGATCCTCCGGGATGCTACTTTGATGCGGTAGCTAATCCCTTTGGTTGTAAAGTCTAGTTTATGCCCCCTTTTGTAAGGCTTGATGAGTTCGCACCCCATCTGGTTTGACGTGTACAAACCCCCGTCTGGTTGTTGCAACCTTGGGATGCTCCTTTGATGTGGTAGCTAACCCCTTGGTTGATGAGTATGAACCCTCATTTGGTTTAGAAGTCCACTTTGTAGGACTGGTGCGACTTACTGATTTTGTTCATGTGCAATGATCTTACCTGTGTGCAGGTCTTTTGTTTCAAGACCTTCCTTGTCATGAAGTTGTGGTGGCGGCTTACTGCTCTGGCTCATGCACCATCTTCGTGCGGAGTGTTATTTGTTTGATAATCTGTTTTTGACTTTTCTGATGAAGTTTTCTAGTGTGCCAGGGATTCGTTGGTCTTCCTCCAACTGGTTGGATGCTGAGGATTCTTTTGTGTCACCACCGTCAAAAAGATGCGGTCGGAGCGATGCGATGGTTCCGACTTTTTCGTTTTTCACATTTTTATGGGTGATGTTACAACGCCTTTAGGTTATCCGATAACCGGGCTGAACCTAAGGGCGAGGTTTTCGAAAGGGTGTTCTTAGGTCTTTCGATAACCGGGCTAACCTAAGAACTAGTTTGGAGGGTTCTTATGGAGTTGTCACCAATGTTTTTACCAGAAACATCGAAAAAGGAGGAAAAAGGCATTGGTTTTCGAAAACCAACTTTGGTCGTTAAAACCAGAGTTGGGTAAGGGAGTTAGTTACGTGTAAGGGAAGTATTAGTTCCCTTATGAAGCCCCTTTCAGGTTCCCTATGATGGGCGAGTTATTTAATAAATAAACTTTCAAAAAGACGCTTTTACCCTTTTTATTTGTGGAATCAAAATAACGACTACATGGCCCTAATAACTATTGCGCAATTTAATATAAATAAAAGACAGTAAAAGAGAGGGAGAGAGTGAAGAAACCTCCGAGGCAAGCTTTTTTTATTAATTCTCTTTGAAAATAGGGTTCGTTTTGGCAACCCTTCGCTCTTACAATGCCGGAAATCTCTCAAAAACGCTATAAAAGCTCTCTAAGACACTCAAAAACTCCGAAAATGCTTCAGAGGGACTCTAGGAGGAGAATTTGAAGAAAGTGTAGAAGGGAAAGTGGAAGAATTGTGTGAAATGAGGGGGGGAGCGCTCACTATTTGTAGGGATTCGTGCCTATCAGGTCGAGACGGCAGTCTCGACTGGCAAGGTCGAGACGACGGTCTCGCCTTGAATCAATGGTGAGACGGCGATCTCGTTTGGCGAGACGAAGGTCTCGATTTTCCAAGTGGCGACAAGGCCTTCTCGCCAAACGGGAAGGGGGTCTCGCGCTTGGCAAATGGCGAGACGGCCGTGTGACCAAACGAGATGGCGGTCTCGACTTTGCCATTCAGCGAGACAGCAGTCCCGAAAAGCGAGACGGTGGTCTCGACTCCTAAAGGTAAAAATCCTTATTTTTGTACATAAAATCCTTCCTACTCTAACATGGGGCCTAATAGTCTCTCCTAGTGGCTTTTTAGGCTTCGTCCATCTTCGAATAGTAGGTATTCCGCTCTTATTTTGAGGCCGGGCAAGATTTGGGTTCTACAACTACCCCCCCTTCACCTGACTAGCCGACTATTGGCCTGTTGTGCCAAGAAGATCGGCTGGAGGGTGAAGGAGTTGACCCTCTTGCCCAGTCGCCCTTCGGATACTCCGGCTTGCGGTTGCTGATCCTCTGGGGAAAGAAGTAGTGTGCTGTAGACCCCAAATCTTGCCCAGCCTCATAATAAAGACCAGAAGACCTTCTATTCAAAGATGGACGAAGCCTAAGAAGCCACTAGGAGAGACTATTAGGCCCCATACTGGATAGGAGGGATTTTATGCATGTAAATAAGGATTTTAGCCTTTTAGGGTCGAGACCGCCGTCTCGCATTCGGGACCGCCGTCTCGCCTTGCGAAAGTGGCGAGACCGCCGTCTCGTTTGGCGAGACGGCCCTCCCGGTTGGCGAGACCGCCGTCTCGCCATTCTTGCAAGGCGAGACGGCCGTCTCGAATGGCGAGACAGCCGTGTCGACCTTGTTAGACGAGACGGCCGTCTCGACCTGACAGGCATGAATCCCTATAAATAGCCGCGTCATTCCCCTCATTTCACATAGTTCTTCCATTCTCTCTCTTGTCACTTCATCAAATTCTCTTTCTAGAACCCCTCCGAAGCATTTCCGGAGTTTTCTAAGAGTTTTTATAGCATTTTGAGAGGTTTCCGGTGCTGTAAGGAGTGAGGGGCTGCCAAAAAGCACCCCAATTTTCAAGAGATTAATATAAAGCTTGCCTCGGAGGTTTTCACACTCTCTGTCTCTCTTTACTGCTTTATCTTTAAATTGCACAGTAGATGTTAGGGCCATGTAGTCATAACTTTAAATTCCGTAAATAAAGGGTAAAAGTGTATTTTCACCGGTTTACTTATTTAAATAGTTGGCTCATCATAGGGAACTCGAAAGGGGCATCGTAAGGGAACTCACACTTCCCTTACACGTAACTAACTCCCTTACCCAACTCTGGTTCTAATGACCAAAGTGGGTTTTTCGAAAACCAACGCCTTTTCACTCCTTTTCCGATGTTTCCGGTAAAAACATCAGTGGCAACTCCAGAAGAACCCTTCAAAATTAGTTCTTGGGTTAGCCCGGTTATCGAAAAATCCAAGAACGCCTTTTCGAAAACCTCGCCCCTAGGTTCAACTCGGTTATCGAACAACCTAAAGGCATTGTAACCACACCAATAAAAATGCAAAAATCGTTAAAGTCGGAACTATCGCATCGCTCCGACCGCCTCGTTTTGACGGCGGCGACAGATGGCAACTTCACTAGGGAAGCCTAGAGAGTTGATCCCATTTAGTGATGGGCCAGCTTAGAGTAAATAAACCAAGAAATTACGCTTTTAACCTACCTTGTATTATAACATGTTTTAATGCTTGGCTTTAATAATTGTTGTCTGTTTATACTTACGCAATTGTTTGAAATACAAACTGTACACAAACCCTTGCACACAATAGTTCCCTCTATACCCGGGGGCAAGTGAGAAATCCATAGGGAGTGGGTGGCAGGTACGGTTCGCTGTAGTGATGGCCTTGTGCCCACCAGTGTGATCGGAAACCACCACTCAAGGTGATAACCTTCCTCTTTTGGCACAAAGACTGACTATGGCCTTAGTGCTAAGCATGGTCGGAAGGCTGGAGAGTGGGGACCCTATAATGGGGGCACCTTGGGGGCCTTAGCCTTGGTGAGAACAGTTAGAACCTACCTTCGCCAAAGCACTTTTCTGCAGGAAAACCCTACCTCGTGATTAAAACGACTTCTCGCCTGTTCGCAGATGATCGAATTGTGTGTGCATTTGTTTGTTGCATTTGTTTGTTGCATAGCATAATCGAACAACAAAAAAAAACATTTTACAATAAACCCCCTTATCTCGGACAGTCTGCCTTTTAGCTAGCCTGGTTTCAGGTTCTTTGTAAGCTAAGTAACCACGCAGTCCGACATAAGAGATAAGGGACGCTAAATATCCTTTCGCATAAAGCCATTTTTTATCTCGGAAAGTCTGCCTTTTAGCTAGCCTGGTTTAAGGTTCTTTGTAAGCTAAGTAGCCACGCAGTCCGACAGAAGAGACAAAAGGCTATAAAATAAAAAAAATAAAAAAATCCGATTCCAAAACAATAAATAGGACCTTGTTCATAAACATTACACTCACAAATCATTCATATAGATAGTCTATTTTTTTCCAAAAAAATAAATAAATAAATAAAATACGCAAATACCATACATCATGTAGAAATAAAACATGATAAATAGAAAAATAAACACTCACATTCATTCAATAAGCATCATTTTCATCAAACATGCATTTTGGTTTTAGAAAATGGAGGGGACTAGTAGACAATTGAAGAAGGTGGACATTCCTCGATACCATACTGAGAAGTTGGAACGGCTTTGCGCGATAATGCCACCAGAGGTCCGCTCTGACTTTGAAAAATCCTATGGACGGATTCTCGACCTACTGAAGATCTGTGTCGATCAAGTTTTCATCAGGGTATTTGTTCATTTCTGAGACTCCAGTCTGCGCTGCTTCGAATTTCCGCAGTTCGATATGGTGCCCACCTTGGAGGAGTACGAAATTATGCTGAAATGGCCCAAATCAGCTGGGGTCCATATCCGCCATGGGGCATATACTCCTGCAGCACAAGTCGCTGCCATCATCCAACTACCTTTCCGGCAGACTACCCTGATAGGAAAAGGGAACATCCAGGGTTGGAAAGTCTCAATGTTAGAAGACCATCTGTCCGACTTGGCTGAAAGGGCAGAATGAGTCGCTTTTAACAAAACCCTGGCCTTAATCATATTTGGAACGATCTTGTTTCCTTTCCACCTCGACACAGTGGATCAAGCCGTCATGGACGCCTTCTTCGCCTGGGACGTGAACTCGAAGAGTCCCTTGCCTGCAATTCTTGCCAACACCTTGCTCTTGGTGGAATTCTGCCGCCAGAAGCAATGAAAAACACTCCGTTGTTGCTCTTCACTACTCTTTGTGTGGGGCATCATACATTTTTACGCCTCTAATCACATGGGGATGTTCCCCGACCCTTTGAAGAGCTTCTCCAAAATCCCTCTCCAATGACGCTTAACCTCAGAGTGGAAGGACGAGTTGGAACAATGGGACGCCAACCGTTTGTCCTGGGTCTGCCCGTGGTTCCGACTCTGTCCAACCCTCATCTGATGTGGAGACTATCCGAACGCACCCTTTATAGGACTCAGCGGTTGCATAGCCTATTCACCTAGAGTAGCTATGAGACAACTCATGAGGACCCAAACTACAATTTCTCGAGGGGAACTCGGAGGACTGTGTTTCTTCGGAGACCCATGCACAATCGCCAACTCACTAGCCATGAGATAAGCATGGGAGAAGCCAGTCTTTATGGGAGACAGAGAGCTAGGAAAAGCTCTAGTGGCTGTCTCCGGTGACTATGAGGTATGGAGAAAAAGAAGAGGGATGTCTCAACCATCCACCTCACTCCTTACAAGCCCCAATAGTGAAGAGCTGCAAGCTCAAGTCGATGCCTTGACCCAGAGGATATAAATCATGGGAACCCTGTCGCCGCCGTCCGTTCCGACGTCCTGGGACATCTCAAACATTAATGCGAGCAGTCGCGAAAAGATGGTTGAGACTCGCGTTTTTTGTTAAAAATATATTCATTGCTTCCGAGGCGCTCAACGCTGAACTATCCTCTAATAGAAGCAAGGTTTTCGAAAAGGGTTCTTTTGGAGTCGCCACCGATGTTTTGACCATAAACATCGGAAAAGGATAAAAAGGCATTGATTTTAATAAAAACCAAACTTGGCCATTATAACCAGAGTCGGGTAAGGGAGTTAGTTATGTGTGGGCAAGGTATTAGCACCCCACAATGCCCCTTTCATGTTCCCTATGACGGATTAATTCATTTAAGTGAAGATTACGAGAAATTACACTATTACCCTATTTTATTCATACAGTATTTAAATATGGCTATCTACATGATTTTATCTACATTGCATACAGAAAGCAGTAAATAAAGCAATAAAAGGGAAGAGAATTGAGAAGAACCTCCGAAGCAAGCTTTATATTATAAGTCTCTTTTACAGAGGACGCTTTGCGGCAATCCTTCGCTCTACAATGACTCTCCTCTCGATTACAATATCGACTCGACTAAAATTTTTTAGAAGAATCGAATGCTGGAATACAAATTCCTTAACTGATTGTTACCTATTAAAGACAATCAGAGAGATCATTCGAAGGAGGGAGAGAAGAAGACAAGTCTTGGAGTTGTCTGGGGTATGGAGAATGACAAATGAGGCTCCTATTTATAGATTTTCGCTGCATGGAAATTTGGGACGACCGTCTGGGTTGGGACGGCCATCCCAAATGCACAATTTGCACAGGGTCAATCTGGGACGGCCTGTTGGGTTTGGGACGGCCGTCCCAACTGTGCTTTTGGGTTTGGGACGTGCGTCCCAAAGGTGAGACGTGCGTCCCACTTGCGTTTTGGCATTTGGGATGGTCGTCCCAGTTTGGGAAGGCTGTCCCAACCTGTCTTGGCCTGTCTTCGCGTTTTGGGACCCCCGGGAAGCTTTCCTTTCCTTTTTCGGACGTTGTTTGATGCCGATGTGTGTCCATGGAAGCTTTATCTTCATATAGGAAGTCTTCTTGGCCTTCATTATGATGCCGGGCGAGCTTTATCTTCGTGTAGGAAGTCTCTTTAGTCTTTATTGTGTGGATAGGTGAACTCCGTCTTGTTGCGGGAGGTCTTTCTCGGTTTTTCTTTGATATGAAGCCGGGTGAACTGTATGAAGTTTCCCTAGAGCTTTTATTTTGAGAGGCCGGGCAAAATTAGGGGTCTACAGCTGCCCCCCCTTCACCTGCCTAGCTAATTTGTCGACTTGATATGCCGACAAAATTAGTTGGTAGGGGAAGGAGTTAACCCTTTTGCCCGGTCATCCTTCGGATGCTGCTCCTTGCTGATCCTCCGGATGATAAATATTTTGATAGGTACCAACCCCTATCTGGTTTGAGCCTCCTTTTATAAGGCTCTGGTGATATTTACCCTCACCAGGTATAAGTCTGTATTTTACTAGACTTTAGTGAGTACCTAACCTCACTAGGTATGAACCTTGTTCTGCAAGGTTTTGGTGAGCACATACCCTCACCTGGTATGAGTTCGCATTTTGCTAAACTCTTGTGGGTACTTACTTCCGAGGTGCTCAACACTGAACTATCCTCTAATAGAAGTAAGGTCTTTGCAACCCATTTTTGAAATGCTTAGGTGAGTATTTTTACTCCACCTAACGCATTCTGCTAAGTTTTGATGAGTACCTACCCTCATCCGGTACAAACCTTATTTTTAAGGTTTTGGTGGGTATCTACCCCCACCCGGTGCGAATCTGCATTTTTGCTAGATTCTGATGAGTACTTACCCTCATCCGGTCTGAACCCCGTTCTGCAAGGTTCTGGTGGGTACCTACCCCCACCTGGTCCAAATCCCGTTCTGCAAGATTCTGATGGGTACCTACCCCCACCTGGTCCGAACCCCATTTTGCAAGGCTCTGATGGGTACCTACCCCCACCTGGTCCGAATCCCGTTCTGCAAGATTTTGATGGGTACCTACCCCCACCTGGTCCGAACCCCGTTCTGCAAGGCTCTGATGGGTACCTACCCCCACCCGGTCCGAACCCCGTTCTGCAAGGCTTTGATGGGTACCTACCCCCACCCGGTCCGAATCCCGTTCTGCAAGATTCTGATGGGTACCTACCCCCACCTGGTCCGAATCCCATTCTGCAAGATTCTGATGGGTACCTACCCCCACCTGGTCCGAACCCCGTTCTGCAAGGCTCTTTAGGATGCACTTTTTTTGTTAGTCCATCCTATGGTTATGTGGTTTTGAAAATGTATTGGCGGCTTATTGTTTTCTTTTCATGCGCCTATTCCGTGGGGAATGATTGATTTTTCCTTTTTGACTTTTCTGTTGTAGTCATCCGGTTTTACCGGGGATTTCATTGTTTTGGCTTTTTCTTTTAGCCATCCGGCTTTTGCCGGGGATTCTTGATTTTTAGCTTTTCTGTTTAACCATCCGGCTTTTGCCGGGGATTTCTGATTTTTGGCTTTTCTGTTTAGCCATCCGGTTTTGCCGGGGATTTATGATTTTTGGCTTTTCTGTTTAGCCATCCGGCTTTTGCCGGGGATTCTTGATTTTTGGCTTTTTGTTTAGCCATCCCGGCTTTTGCCGGGGATTCTTGATTTTTGGCTTTTTTGTTTAGCCATCCGGCTTTGCCGGGGATTTCTGATTTTTGGCTTTTCTATTTAGCGATCCGACTTTTGCTGGGGATTCTTGATTTTTGGCTTTTTTGTTTAGCCATCCGGCTTTGTCGGGGATTCTTTGTTGGTTGCCTCTTGTTTGGGCAGGAATCCTCTGGGGATTTTGAATTCTCTTCTTGATTGTGCCTCTTGATTAGGCGAAGATTCATTTGGGGATTTTGTTGTGCCTCTTGATTAGGCGAATGCTTCAATAATGGTGAAGACTTTGAGGGTTTGGATTGCCTCTTGCATAGGTTGATTTCCCATTTCTTGAGGATATTAGTTTTTGCTTGCTTGTTGCAAGTGAAAGCTTTATGCTTTACCATGGATATCCGTCTTTGGGCGTTATGAGGGATTAACTCCCATTGGATATAATTTTGTAGCTTGCCTTTGTCGTAGGCTCATTGGGGTAGTTTTCTTGTTGATGATCCACTGGGGAATTAATTTCATTCCGGAGATCTGTCTTGAATTGTCTCTCTAGGGAGAAATGGAGTTTTTCGACTCCTTATTGGCTGTTGTTGTTTGAGCTGGTTTTTCCTAAGCTCTTATTTTGCTGGGGAATGGGTTTTTACCCTTTTCTCGTGATTTCTCTTTTTTTGTGATTTTGGATTTTTGATTTTGGATGCGTGTGCCTTTTTTGTGCACACAGGCTTTTTATCTTCTGCTGGGGATGAAGAGGTTTTCTTTTCTTCTCTTTCCTTTTTATTGGCCTTGGGGAATTTGTTGGCTTCCTGGGGATATGATGGAGTTCTGGCTCCTGGCTCTGTGAGGCCCTTTATTGAGTGGGGTGAAGATATTTTCTTCTTTTTTCTTTTTGGGATTCACCGAGGATTCTGTCGGTTTCCTGGGGATCCAATTTTAATGATGGAGTCCTGGCTCCTGGCTTTGTGAAGCTCTTATTTGATCTGGAAGATGGAAATTTTTGTTTTTCTCTTTTTGTCTTTTTGTAGACTTTTCTTGATATATTCTGCTTAGAGACATTTATTTGGCCTTTTTTCTGTAGTGGCCTCTGTCAGGGGATGAAAAGTTTTTCCTTCTTTTCCTTCTATTGCCCCCTGCTGATGTGGAGGATTTGACTCCGTTTTTTCTTTGATGGACTCTTATGTAGTCCTTATTCTCCTTTGGGGAATGAAGCGGAGATTCTGGATGAGTTTGCTTGATGACTTATGTGGTAATGAAGCTGAGTCATGAAGTAGTCTTTTTCATTTTGCCTTTGGAGTAGGCAAGGATCCTCTTGGGGATGGTCAAGCCTTTCCGTTGTCTTTTCTTGATGACTTTTCTGGATGGAAAGATGCTGATTGCAGCTCCAAGTGATTTATGCTTGATGACTCATGTGGTGGTGTTGAGTTAGGGAGTATTTTTCTGCCTTTGAATAGGCAAGGATCCGCTTGGGGATCATCGGGCCTTTTCAATTGGCTTTTCTTCTCCTTCTTTTATTGGTGTAGAAGGTTGATGGTTGGAACTAGTTTCTTTTGAAGCTCCTTATTTTGCTGAAGATAATTTTGATTTTCGCCTTTCGCGATTTTGATTTTTATTTAGAGACTGGATTTTGGCGCCTTTTATTTCCAATCACAAACATGGAGACTATCCTCCTTATATGCATGTTTATTATTCTTGTTTGAAGAAAATTATTTTTTCTTTGATTTTGACAAAGTCGTATTATGCAACTACTTTGTGCGTGGATGTCCTAAATGCAATCTATTGTTTATTTATTTTTTATGCATTTAGAAAGTAACTGGCCTTCTCCCGTTGGCTTCTTATGAATACGTCGATGGGCTCCTCCTTTATGACCATGATGATGGGCTCATCTTTTAGTTTTAGCCCTATCTTTTGCCTAGACAGCCCTTTACGGGTTTTCGATCTAGCGGGCTGCCTTAATTTTTGCCTAGAATATCTTAGGGGGCTTTTTCCTTATCTTTTGCCTAGACCGTTCTTTTGGGGTTTCCGATCTAGCAGGCTACCCTGATTTTTACCTAAAAATATCCTAGCAGACATTTGTTATTTTCTTATTATTTTTATATGCTTCCCTTTTTTAGATGCATGTTTGATCTTTGATTAAAAAGTCTTTGCACATATTTATGATTTATCAATAAAAAGGCATTTCCATAATATTTGGTCAAGAGAAAGGAAATGAAAGGGAATTTTATTGATAAATGAGCAAAAGTTTATTTCTTTTACAAAAGGATTTCAAAAGGTATTTAGAAGAATGGGTGGTCAGGGTTGGCTATACTGTTTAGGCTTATACAGTCATGTCCATGATGTCTGCCCCCTGGTTCTCCTAATTGCTTCAGTTGAGATGCCTGAGCTCAGAGTGAAGACTATGCGGATCGCTTGCTTCGGAAAAATGTTACTTTAGTCGCCTTTTCGGTTTTCGACTAAAGTAACCATTGCTCTTAGTTTTTTTTTTTTATTTACTCTTTTTTTTTTACCTCTTCTTTTTGCCTAGGACGTATCCTAGCGAGGAATATGGACCCTATCTTTTGCCCAGGAATGTCCTTTGCGAATTTTCATTCCTGACGGGTCTTGAGCAATGTCTTCAAGCATAATACTTCTTCATCGTACTAGAGTTGATTAGGTGTCGAAGTTCTTTTCCATCCATATTGGCGAGGATAAGAGCCCTTTCCGAGAAAGCTCATTTGACCACAAGGGGTCCTTCGTAGTTCACTGCCCATTTTCCAATTTTATCCTTTTGGGCTGGAAGCAACTTATTTACCATTAAATCCTTCTTATGGTAAATGTGAGGGTTGATTTTTTTTCATAAGCCTTTTTGACTTTCCTTTGATAGGATTGTCCCGACATATAACATTCAGCCGTTTTTCTTAATAAGGTTTAGCTGGTCATATCAACTTCGAACCCATTCAGCTTCTATTAAGTTTACTTCCATCATCATGTGCTTTTGTCAACATGATTAGCTATACCGATTTTGCCGTCTCGGATCTTTGCTATAACCGAAGAGTAATCATTTCGAATGTAGAGCAATTGTCATGTTAATGCCCCTCTTCCTTTCCTTTAGGGATTTCAATCCTGCTATTGATCACCATATTTCCACATTTCCCAGTCAATTACTTGAATGCTTTATGGTGAAGGGTCAAGAGAATAGAAAGAAAGGGGTTTATCACAAAGGCTTGTGTTTTAGTGAGATTCTTTTTATGAAATAATAGTTTCTGTAAGAATGGCTAGCCAAGGTTGGTCGTGTTGACAATTCAAGGACTTGATGTTGCACTGATGAATATGAAGAATGGATTTTGATGATGATCCAAGAACTAAAGACTTAGAATATTGAAGATTGAAGATTGGTGATAATTGTATTGTAATAACTCTGTTTTATTTAAGATTGAGTCTGTATTTTTAGAGTCTAAGATAGCCGGTACATAGTCTGTAACTTAGAAGCTTCAAAATGCTCAAATTTATCATGCAGGCTCGGCTTTAATCGATTATATAGGTAAATAATCGATTAAAACAGTGAGAAAACCACTTTCTATACTAAGTCACTGTTTTAATCGATTAAAACAGCAAAATAATCGATTGTTTTGTACTGATCCGTACAGATAATCGATTATTTCACCAAATAATCGATTAATCCAGAGAGGTTTGAGTTCTGACGTATTTGGCTCTGTTTTAATCGATTATCACTCCAAATAATCGATTATTTCAGTCTGTTTTTCATTTTAAATTTCAAATTAACCCTATTTTCGAAAACCCAATTACCAAGAACCCTAGTTTCGAAATCCCCAATTCCTAAACCCTAATTTCCCTACTTAAACTCTCCTTTGGCACTCAGAAAATTAAGAACAACTCTTTCCATACAAAAGTTAAGTGCTGTGAGTGCCAGAGAACTGTTTGTTGCAAGGAAAGGGGGCTTTTGGAACCTGGTGTGAGGCTAGAAGCGATAAGAATCACTAAGTGGAGTTCTTAGTAGATTGTGTGTTTTGCCGTCTCTAGGGAAAGTCTGTTCTTCATCTCTTGTGGATTTCAAGAGAGGTGTTTTCTCGATCTTTATCTCGTTCATTTGTAATCTGTTTGTAACAATTTGTTCTTAGTGACGACGTTAATCCTCTTTTGAGTGATTAGCAACTCGGACGTAGGGTCTTTTGATCCAAACCAAGTATAAACCTACTCGTGTAATCTTATCTACTCTTCTCTATTTACATTTACGCAATTTTTAATTGGTAAAATTTGGGGAAAATTTTGAAAACCTAATTTTTATTAAAAATCCAATTCACCCCCCCCTCTTGGTTTTTGTCCGACCACGCGAACATTCCGCTGCGCGATTCTAACAAGTGGTATCAGAGCTTGCTTTGATAGTCATTCAAATATTTTCGAAAATGGCCGGACAAAATCAAACTTTTGCCGAAGGTGCGTCTATCAACGGACCCCCACTTTTTGCGGGTCAAAATTATCCTTTTTGGAAGGTACGTATGCAAATATTTTTAGAGTCTCGTTGATAGAGGCGTTTGGGACGCAATTTTAAACGGTCCATTTGTTCCTAAAATTACAGAGAACGGTGTTGACGTTCTTAAACCTATTTCTAGATGGACTGCAGAAGAAAGTCGAAAAGCACAATTTGATGTTAGGGCTAGAAACATTATTTCATCTGCTCTAACCCTTGATGAGTTTTATAGAATTTCAGTTTGTAAAAGTGCACAGGAAATGTGGGAAATGCTAAGGGTGACCCACGAAGGAACTGACGACGTCAAAAGAGCACGTAAAAATTCTTTAATCCAAGAATACGAGATGTTCCGGATGCAACCAGGCAAAACGATATTTGACGTACAGAAATGTTTCACTCATATCGTGAACCATCTCACCGGACTAGGTAAAATTTTTGATGTTGATGAATTAAATGTTAAAATTTTGAAATCTCTGGATAGGAAATGGCAACCAAAGGTGACGGCCATCTCGGAGTCACAAAATCTTGCCACTATGTCTATGGCGGCGTTATTTGGAAAGCTTAGAGAGCATGAACTTGACCTTGGAAGACTAAATGAGGAAGAGGGTCAATATCAAAAGAAGAACCTAGCTTTCAAGACCGAGATTTCAAAAAGCAAAAATAAGAAAGAAGAAGAAGAAGACTCCGAAATTGATGAAGAAGAGATGAGTCTTTTTATAAAGAAGTACACCAAGATGATGAAAGCAAAAGGAAGACATCCTTTCAAAGGTAAGGAAAAGGTAAAAGAAAATTCTTCTGTTAATATAAAATGCTTTGGTTGTGGTGAAGCAGGGCATATAAAGACCGAATGCCCAAACAAGAAAAATGATGAACACAAGGGCAAAAAGCAATTCAAGAAGAAAGCATATATTGCTTGGGATGACAGTGATTCAAATTCAGAATCAAGCGACTCGGAAATAGAAGCAAACAATTGCTTGATGGCAAATGACAACAATTCTTCGGATTTTGAGGTTAGTGATTCCGATTCATCCTCTTGTGAAGAAAATGACCATGATGAATTGCAAAATGCTTATAATGAGTTATTTACTGCATTTATGGATATGAAAAAGGAATATAAAGTAGTAAAGAAGAATCTAAGAAAATCGGAAAAGGAAAATGAGTCCTTAAAATTGAAAATTGCATGTTTAGAAGAAAAGGAGGTAGCCAATACGAAAATAGTATGCTTAGATGAAGATAAGGACTTAGCATGTGCAAATTGTAAAGAGCATGAATATGACATAGATATTCTTAACCATTTGCTTGACAAAGCCGAAAAAGAAATTGATGATCTTAAGAAGCATGAAATGGTATTTGCTAAAAATAATGTAAATCATAGAGTTTCTTTGAAAAAGAGTAAAACTAAAAAGAAAAGAGTATGGGTAGAAAAAGGAACTAGAGCATGTCATGTTAATAATGTATCTTGTTCTAAAACTACTTCAAATGCATGCTTCTATTGTATGAAACAAGGTCACACTTCAAATAGATGTAAAATTAAGCATTTTGGAGTTCCTAAAGGTAAATATATTTGGGTTCCTATAGTTAAATGAACTATTTGTATCTTGTATTTATTCAAAGAAAAAAGATCAGTTAGTTTGTTTTAAACAGAATGATTAGGTAAAAACATTTTATCTTTTCTATTGCATGAAGGTTCTTCACTTAAAGATTTTTGCGAAAAGCCTCTAAAATTGTTTTAAACAACTAAAAACAAAGTATTTTTACAAAAGCTTCCTTAAAACATGTTTTTAAATGATGCAGCTTTTGAAAGAACCAAATAAAATCACTTAGAATGTTCAAAGAAGTGTTTTTACAGTATTTTAATCGATACAACTTGTTTTTAATCGATTAAAACCATTTAAAACTCATTGTGATCGATCAGATTTTTATTATGAGCGGTCAGAATCCTTTAAATCGATTAAAAACACATTTCAATCGATTAAAATTACTTAAAGGGTTAGGATGATCGATCAGAATCAAATTATGACCGATTAGAAGCAAATGTGATCGATCAGATTTTAATTATGAGCGGTCAGAATTTTTCAATCGATTAAAAACACGTTTCAATCGATTAAAATCACTTAAAGGGTCAGGATGATCGATCAGATTTTTATTATGACCGGTCGAGATCAGTTATGATCGATCAGAATTTAGTTATGACCGATCGAACTCTTTTAATCGATTAAAAACTCGTTTCAATCGATTAAAACAACTTAAAAAATTTTCTACACTCGCGTTTTAATCGATTAAAAGATGTTTTAACAGATTAAAACTGCACTTTTAACAGATTAAAAGAATCTTTTAACAGATTAATTAAACCAACAGATTAATTAAAAGAAGTTTTGCAAGTATTTAAATAGATTGTTATGTCTCTAACCCCAAGGACCCAAAAGTTGTGGGGACCTAAGTTTACTATGTTCTTGTTTTGTAGGAAACTTCAAAATCAAAGAAGTCTATGTGGTATCTTGATAGTGGATGCTCAAAACATATGACTCGGAGATAAAACGAAATTTGTAAGTTTCAAAGCCAAAGAACAAGGATATGTGACTTATGGGGATAACAACAAAGGAAAGATTCTCGAATTGGAAACATAGGTGGTGCAAACACATTGGAGATTAAGGATGTGCTTCTTGTTGATGGATTAAAGCATAACCTTCTTAGCATAAGCCAATTGTGTGACAAAGGATTCAAGGTAACTTTTGAAAGCAAATTTTGCACCATACATTTAGTAAATTCCGAAAAAGTAGAATTAAAAGGCATTAGGCATAACAACATATATTTGATTGATTTGGATTGTTTACATGAGTCTAGTATAACATGTTTAGTTGCTAAGGAAGAAAACCCTTGGTTATGGCATAAAAGAGCGGCTCATATAAACATGCATCAATTGAATAACTTGATATCAAAAGACTTAGTTATTGGATTGCCTAAGTTAAAATTTGAAAAAGATAGATTGTGTGATGCATGCCAAAAAGGTAAACAAGTAAAATCATCTTTTAAATCAAAGAATGTGATTTCCACTTCAAAACCCCTAGAATTATTACATTTAGATTTATTTGGACCTTCTAGGATAAAAAGCTTTGGTGGAAATTATTATGGACTTGTAATTGTTGATGATTACTCTAGGTACACTTGGACATTTTTCCTAACTATGAAAAGTGAAGCTTTTAAAGTCTTTAGAAAGTTTGCTAAACAAATACAAAATGAGAAAGACCTAAGAATTAAAGTTTTAAGAAGTGACCATGGTGGTGAGTTTCAAAATGAAAAGTTTGAGAATTATTGTGAGGAAAATGGTATATTACATAACTTTTCTGCTCCTAGGACTCCCCAACAAAATGGTGTAGTTGAGAGGAAAAATAGGTCATTAGAGGAACTTGCAAGAACTATGTTAAATGAATCTAATGTTCCTAAATATTTTTGGGCTGATGCGGTTAGTACGGCATGTTATGTTTTAAATAGAATGCTCATTAGGTCAATTATTAAATCTACTCCATATGAATTGTTTAATGGTAGAAAACCTAATGTTGCACATTTAAAGATTTTTGGATGTAAATGATTTGTGCTAAATAATGGAAAGGACAATCTAGGAAAATTTGATTCAAAAGCCGATGAGGGCATTTTTCTAGGTTATTCTCTAACTAGCAAGGCATATAGAGTATTTAATAGGAGAACTTTGAACATAGAAGAATCTATACATGTTACCTTTGATGAGATTGTAGACCTTGGGGGAAATCCTCTTGAGTCAAATAAAAGACTTGCAGGTGATGATGAATATATAAGAGAGGCCCTTGATGAATTATACTTGGAAGATAATGTGCCTTCTCAAACTCCTCAATTAGCAAAAGAATGGCAATCACCTAGAGGACTCTCAATGGACAACATTATAGGGGACATCTCAAAAGGGGTAAGAACTAGAAATATGAATAATTTCGTATGTCTCGTTGCTTTTGTGTCACAGATTGAACCTAAAAACATTGAGGAAGCACTTAAAGATGATCAATGGTGCATAGCCATGCAAGAAGAACTTAACCAATTTGAAAGGAATCAAGTCTCGGGAATTAATTCCAAGAGAAGAGTCACATCAAGTTATTGGAACTAAATGGGTATTCAGAAATAAGCTTGATGAAGATGGTAATATAACAAAGAATAAAGCCAGACTTGTTGCAAAAGGCTATTGTCAGGAGGAAGGTATAGATTATGATGAAACTTATGCTCCCGTGGCCAGTGTTAGAGGCTATACGCCTACTTCTTGCTTATGCATCTATGATGAAATTTAAATTATATCAAATGGATGTTAAGAGTGCATTTTTAAATGGTTTTATCAAAGAAGAAGTGTATGTAGAGTAACCCCCTGGATTTGAAGATTTTAATAATCCTAATCATATTTACAAATTAAAGAAAGCATTATATGGGTTAAAACAAGCTCCTAGATCTTGGTATGAAAGATTAAGTAGTTTCCTAACTGCAAATGATTTTTCAAGAGGAAGAATTGATTCTACACTGTTTATTAAGAAAGTTAAAGAACATATCTTATTGGTCCAGGTATATGTTGATGATATAATTTTTGGATCAACTGATAATTCGTTATGCGTAGAATTTGCTAAGATTATGCAGGGAGAGTTTGAAATGTCGATGATGGGAGAATTGACATTCTTCCTTGGACTACAAATCAAGCAACTTAAAGATGGCAATTTCATCTCTCAAACTAAGTACTGCAAAGAGATCCTAAAAAAGTTTGGTATGGACACCTCAAAGGAAGCTAACACACCCATTGGAACTTCATGCTATTTAGACAAGGATGAATCAGGTTTGGAAGTAAATCAAACTATGTATAGAGGTATGATAGGATCACTATTATACTTAACTCGCTAGTAGACCCGATATTATGCATTCTCGTCTCGTGTGTGTGCTAGATTTCGAGCTTGTCCTAAAGAATCTCATCTAATTGCAGTAGAAACATATTTTAAAATACTTAAAAGGAACTACTCGGATTTGGCTTGTGGTATCCGTCTCGATGCTTGTATTAGTTTATTAGGATATTCTGATGCCGATTATGGTGGATGTAAAATTGATAGGAAAAGCACTAGTGGGACATGTCATTTGTTGGGTTCATCCTTAATATCATGGCATTCTAAGAAACAAGCATGTGTAGCTTTATCTACCACTCGAAGTCGAATATATTGCGTACTGGTAGTTGTTGTGCTCAAATTCTCGTGGATGAAACAACAATTAGAGGATTATAGCATATATTTAAATGACATTCCATTAATGTGTGATAATACGAGTGCAATCAACCTAACTAAGAATCCAAGAATGCACTCTAGGACTAAACATATTGAGATTAGACATCACTTTTTAAGAGATAACATCAAGAAAGGAAACCGTAAGATAGAGTATGTAGACACTAAACGTCAATTAGCAGATATATTTACTAAGCCTCTACCAAAGGATAGATTCTATGATCTTAGAAGAGACTTAGGGATATTAGAAATAGCTTAAATTCTGCTTAATTTGACTGTTTCTGGATAATTGTTATGTTAAAATTCGTGGTGTAGCATGTTCATAGGTTATTATGCATATAAATCTCAAAAACTTGATATATCCTCTGGAATAATCGATTACTGGAAGTAATAATCGATTATTTTTCCTCAAAACGTCCAAAACAGGGTATTCTCCTCTAGAATAATCGATTATTTCGTGAAATAATCGATTAAATGCCTCTAATAATCGATAATTTGCTAAAAATAATCGATTAAAGCTGTCAGATATAGAGATAATTGATGTATTTTCTTCTGTTATTGTCTTGATGTTGTAATAGATGAATGATTATGAAATAAAATACGATGTTTCTTTCATGCTATGATTGAGGGGGAGCTTTCTCTAACTTATGCATATTTTGAGGGGGAGCTCTTATGATTGATGTTGCAGAGTTCTTTTTGATCATAATCAAAATAGGGGGAGAAAAATTTAAAGCCTATGATTCAATTTTAAATTTTATCTGGTATGTTTAATGTGTTTGTTAGTATGACAGATAAAACAGGTTATTACAAAGGGCTTTAAAAGAAAATTTTGATCATCATCAAAAAGGGGGAGATTGTTGACAATTCAAGGACTTGATGTTGCACTTGATGAATATGAAGAATGGATTTTGATGATGATCCAAGAATTAAAGACTTAGAATATTGAAGATTGAAGATTGGTGATAATTGTATTGTAATAACTCGTTTTATTTAAGATTGAGTTTGTATTTTTAGAGTCTAAGATAGCCTGTACATAGTCCGTAACTTAGAAGCTTCAAAATGCTCAAATTTATCATGCAGGCTCGGCTTTAATCGATTATATAGGTAAATAATTGATTAAAACAAGTGAGAAAACCACTTTCTATACTAAGTCACCGTTTTAATCGATTAAAACAAAGAAAATAATCGATTGTTTTGTACTCGATCCGTACAGATAATCGATTATTTCACCAAATAATCGATTAATCCAGAGAGGTTTGGGTTCTGACGTATTTGGCTCTGTTTTAATCAATTATCACTCCAAATAATCGATTATTTCAGTCTGTTTTTCATATTAAATTTCAAATTAACCCTATTTTCGAAAACCCAATTACCAAGAACCCTAGTTTCAAAATCCCCAATTCCTAAACCCTAATTTCCCTACTTAAACTCTCCTTTGGCACTCAGAAAATTAAGAACAACTCTTTCCATACAAAAGTTAAGTGTCGTGAGTGCCGAGAACCGTTTGTTGCAAGGAAAGGGGGCTTTTGGAACCTCGGTGTGAGGCTAGAAGCGATAAGAATCACTAAGTGGAGTTCTTAGTGGATTGTGTGTCTGTGCCGTCTCTAGGGAAAGTTGTTCTTCATCTCTTGTGGATTTCAAGAGAGGTGTTTTCTGATCTTTATCTCGTTCATTTGTAATTTGTTTGTAACAATTTGTTCTTAGTGACAGACGTTAATCCTCTTTTGAGTGATTAGCAACTGGACGTAGGGTCTTTTGATCCGAACCAGTATAAACCTACTGTGTAATCTTCTCTACTCTTCTCTATTTACATTTACGCAGTTTTTAATCGGTAAAATTTGGGGAAAATTTTGAAAACCTAATTTTTATTAAAAATCCAATTCACCCCCCCCCCCTCTTGGTTTTTGTCCGACCACGCGAACATTCCGCTGCGCGATTCTAACAGGTCGGTGTTTAGGCTAGTTTAAACAAACATTTTGTTCTTAATGAGGTGGCGTCTTCAACTGAATATTCTGGCGCCTATTTGTGACTGATTAACTTTCCTAGTCTGCCCTTTTGGGTTTTCAGCCTAGGATGTTGTATTGTGTCCTAACTTTTGTCTAGGTTCCCCTTTTTTATTTTTTGGGATACCTAGCGGACTTTATTTTGTCTATGACGCTTTGATTGTTTTGACGCATTTTGGATCAAAACATTTGCCTAAACATGGTTATTTAATGGGGCATAGACATATTTAGCAAGAAGAGAAGCAGATAGTAAGAATAGCATTCTTTTGTAATTCAAAGGGAAATGCGTGCCCTAAAGATGCCCGGGGGTCAAGCACACCCCGAGGAGTGATCTCTAATAGTCATTGGGTTTACATCCCTTAAAATCGGAAGAAGGACATTTAATGACTAATGCTACCCTTGACGCTAATAGCCCTCTTTTTTGGAAGATCGTCTTTTTAAGGTACGGAGGGGAGACTTCCCTTTTCATCGTACGACTTGTTCTTTTGTATGGTCGTACTTTAAAGGATTATCCTTAAAATCTGGTGGCTCTCTTATTCTTTGAGCATCCTTTCCAAGCCCTTGTGTAGGCTGTACTCATATCTCTTCATTATATGGGCCACTTTTTAAATTGCTAGGAAGTCTTTCCATATTTTCAAATGTCTTCTTTAGCCGCATCCATTTAAGGTATGGTAGACGGTTTGCTGATTCGAATGTAGTCTTTAGCTTGAACCATGATCAACTTGTAGCCTACCACGAATTTGATTTTTCGGTGGAGCATTGAAGAAACTGCCCTAGCACCGTGAATCCAAGGTCTACTTAATCTTCCCCTTGGATTATTTTTTCCTTTGCCTCTTCGGTTTCTTTATTTTTCCTTTGTTTTTAGGAGCATTATCTTGTAGCTCCTTGGATGAATAAATTTTTTTTGCTTATCATCCTGCCCCCAATGTTGGCTATATTGGAGATATCTTCATTGACGGACAATTCTTTTGTGCATATCCATAGTACAGCTTTATCCGATGTATAAGGGAAAGGACGAGGCATGAATAAGCGCAAAGGTGTTATTGCCCCTTCCCTGACATTATCAATTTGGGTGCTAATGTTTACTTCTTTCTTAGTATCCTCTTGTCCCAAATTGATGGCCTCAGTTTTCTCCTGATGGGGCTGTATTGATTGAGATTCTCTTTCCAACAGTCTTTGCATGTCCGGGGAAATGGTCCCCTCCTCACTGTCTGACTCAATCCATTCGCCTTCAGCTTTCGGATCTTCCAGAGAGTTTTCAATCACAGACATGACTGTTATGGTTATGCTTTGTTTTAGATTTCTTTATTAAAGGTGTAAGAGGGAAAAGAATAACAGAGAATATGAATATTATGAAAAAAAAAATGCCTCATTGTATTGATAGAAAGAAAATATTTACAAAGCCCTTATTAACAAAAAATCTCGTGATCATGGGCGGGGATCATGAGAGATACATCGGAAGCTTTTTGATATGTTTTTATATATTTTCTATTACATTTTTAGAGATGATAAAAATGATGAGCCCTAGATAGCTGTTCTTCCTTATCCCGTCTTTCATTCGGGCTTTGATAAGGGCTGGTCATCCACTTTTGGAGTTGACGCGTCGAAAGTAATCCATCCTGCGTCTATTAAATCTTGGACCTTATGCTTTAAGGCCATACAGCTTATCTACGTGAATGTCCCGGAGCATCCGAATGATAATTGCATTTTTCGTTTGGCTTATACCATTCCGGATATGGTGGCTCCATTTTCTTGGGAGGGACGCGCACTAGGAGTTTGGCCTCCAACAATTTTAGCAACGAAGCTTCCATAAGAAGTGGGTATTGGAGTGAACTTCCTTTCCGACTGCGTGACTTGGTCTCGGCTGCGAGGAGGACGAAGGAGTGGTGAAGTTGATAGCATTTATGTCTCCTTCCTTCTTCTTTCCAAAGTTCTTTTTAAAGTTTTGAGTAGAGGAATTGGAGGAGGTTTGTTGTGCAATTCTTCCACTTTTCATACCTTGCTCTACTCTTTCTCCTATAATGACCACATCCGCAAAGAGTGTTGATGTGTTCCCTATCATTTTGTCATAATAGGGACCAGTCAAAGAATTGATGAACATTGATGTAGTTTCCTTGTCTGGACAGAGGAGGCTCCACTTGTGCTCGCCAATTCCCTCCATCTTTGAGCATATGCTTTAAAAGATTCGTCGTTTTTCTTGCTTAGTAGTTGTAGATCTCGCTCTTTCGTGGGTCGATCAATATTGTATTTATAGCGACCAAGAAAAGCATCTCGCGTGATGTCTCCGTGTTTGGATTTGCCCTCCTTCCAGCTTGCATATACCAATTTAGGGCTGATTCAGCCTAAGCTTTCCGAAAGCAAGTGGATCAGGAGCTTTTCATTATCCGCATATGTAGCCATCTTACGGCAGTACATTGTAAGATGACTTTTGGGGCAGGTCATCCCTGTGTATTTTGGGAAATCCGGAGTTTTGAACTTATTAGGGAATTGGATATTTTTGACGAGGCACATGTCAGCTGCCTCTTTAACATCAAAATTATGCCCTTCCATGGCTCTCAATCTCTCTTCAAGGGCAGTCAGCTATTGTTTTGATATTTCCGGAGCATGAATATGCACCGCCCTTGTATCAGATTGGTTATGCTCATCATTGGGTCCTTCTTCCTCTTCTTGGTGAGAGGCTTGTCCACTTTGGGGACCCTCCTTATGGATATTCTGCTGGCGCATCATTTCCAGCATTTGAGCCATTTGATCTTTTAGCGTATTAAGCTCAGTAGTGAGCTTTCGGTTTTGTTCCTCCAACTGTTCCATCTTCTTAATTTTCTGAGCACGAGTGAGGACGGGCGGAAGACCAGCCACTTTCTAAATGATTTTAACAATTTTTATTATAGCTTTTTAAATGATTGGTGTATCTTGGAATGAATGTGTTTATGTATGAGAGATTTTATTATGATGATGTTTATGCATACCTTTCTTAGTGCATTTATTTTCTCTCTTAATTTTGTCACTTATTGGATGATGTGGTATGAATGATACGACTTTGACAAGAATCTTTTTAAAGTAAAAGATATTTTTATGGTTTTAATTGTTTTTATATTTTTTTTATGACCCTTTATCTCTTTTGTCGGTCAACGTGGCTACTTAGCTTACAAAGAACCTGAAACCAGGCTAGCTTAACTAAAGACTGTCCGAGATAAAGGTCTTTTATCTTATTACTTTTTGTGATTTTTAGGGTTTTTCATTTTTGTTTGTTTGTTGTATGATTACCCTATGCTAATGCAACAATACAAATGCAGCAAACGTATGCACACACAATTCATACATCCATGAGCAGAGCCACGCTTATTTAATCACAAGGTAGGGTTTTCCTGCAGAAACGTGCTTGGTTTAGGCGGTTCTAACTGTTCTCACCAAGGCAAAAGGTCCCCAAGGTGCCCCCATTATAGGGACCTCTCAATCTCTCAGTCCTCGAGTCATGCACGGAACTCCGTGGCGACATCCTTACCAAAAGAAGAGAGTTATCACCTTGAGTTGGTGGTTTCCGACAACGGTTGTAGCCCCGTGTGCCAACAAGCCGGTCGTATCTGCCACCCACTCCCTATAGGTATTCACTCTTGCCCCCGGGTATAGAGGGACTGTTGTGTGCAAGGGTTTTTGTGTGCAATTTGTATTTCAAACAATTTGCAGAAGTAATCATACAACAGTTATTAAAGCCATACAATAAATCATACAGAAAAGGGTAAAGGCGTAATTTCAAATCTTTACTTAGTTTGAATTTTTCCGTCACTAAATGGGATCAACTCTCTAGCTTCCCCAGCGGAGTCGCCATCTGTCGCCGCCGTTCGTTCCGACGTCCTAGGACATCTTGAACGTTAATGCGAGCGGTCGCGAAAAGATGGTTGAGACTCGCGTTTTTTGTTAAAAATATGTTCATTGCTTCCGAGGCGCTCAACGCTGAACTATCCTCTAATAGAAGCAAAGTTTTCGAAAAGGGTTCTTTTGGAGTCGCCACCAATGTTTTGACTATAAACATCGGAAAAGGATAAAAAGGCATTGATTTTAATAAAAACCAAACTTGGCCATTATAACCAGAGTCGGGTATGGGAGTTAGTTACGTGTGGGGAAGTTATTAGCACCCCACAACACCCCTTTCGGGTTCCCTATGATGGATTAATTCATTTAAGTGAAGATTACGAGAAAGTACACTATTACCCTATTTTATTCATACAGTATTTAAATATGGCTATCTACATGATTTTTTCTACATTGCATACAGAAAGCAGTAAATAAAGCAATAAAAGGGAAGAGAATTGAGAAGAACCTCTAAAGCAAGCTTTATATTATAAGTCTTTTTTACAGAGGACGCTTTGCGGCAGTCCTTCGCTCTACAATTTTTTAGAAGAATCGAATGCCTAAAATTTTTTAGAAGAATCGAATGCCGGAATACAAATTCCTTAACTGATTGTTACCTATTAAAGGCAATCAGAGAGATCATTCGAAGGAGGGAGAGAAGAAGACAAGTCTTGGAGTTGTCTGGGGTATGGAGAATGACAAATGAGGCTCCTATTTATAGTTTTTCGCTACCTGGAAATTTGGGATGGCCGTCTGGGTTGGGACGGCCGTCCCAAATGCACAATTTGCACAGGGTCAATCTGGGACGGCCTGTTGGGTTTGGGACGTGCGTCCCAAAGGTGAGATGTGCGTCCCACTTGCGTTTTGGCATTTGGGACGGCCGTCCCAGTTTGGGACGGCTGTCCCAACCTGTCTTGGCCTGTCTTCGCATTTTGGGACCCCCGGGAAGCTTTCCTTTCCTTTTTCAGACGTTGTTTGATGCCGATGTGTGTCCATGGAAGCTTTATCTTCATATAGGAAGTCTTCTTAGCCTTCATTAAGATGCCGGGCGAGCTTTATCTTTGTGTAGGAAGTCTCTTTAGTCTTTATTGTGTGGATAGGTGAACTCTGTCTTGTTGCGGGAGGTCTTTCTCGGTTTTTCTTTGATATGAAGCCGGGTGAACTGTATGAAGTTTCCCTAGCTTTTATTTTGAGAGGCCGGGCAAAATTAGGGGTCTACAAGCCCAGATAAGGGCCTTTGAAGAAAGAGATCAAGAATCTATCCTCACCATTGATGGTCTGCAAAGGCAATGCAAGAAAAAAGATCATGAAATAGAGTGCCTCAAGGATTAGTGTGCTGACTCTAATGAGCAAGCTATCCGAGCATCCAAAGCTGCCAGAACCAGTTTGGATAGCCAACTCCAAGAAATAACCGCCAAATCAGAACGCCTTGAGGCTGAATCAGCAAAACAGGCTCAGATGATCAAGGAATTGTTGCAAGACCTCACCAGGACTCGGTCAGAAATACGCCAAGAGCGAGAGGCCAATTGGAGACTCAACAAAAGTCTCGCTGAGCTACGCTGCAAAGAAAGAGATGGGTTAGCTCAGTACGACCAAGTACTATAAGAAAAGGATCGAGCCCTAGCAAAACTCGATGAACTGCAAGCCTTGGTCGTCCATCAAGAAGCGAAGATCAAAGAGGCTCAAAAGTACAGTGAAGATATGAGCTAGGAGGTCCAGAATGAAAGTGAAGCACTTGCTCGTCACATCCGGGAAGCCGAAAAGGAATTACATAGAGATCAAGACCCTCCTATGGGTTTCTTTAGGCTTTTCCATTTCTGCCAAAAGTTGCTTCGTAGTATGGAGTAGGGGAATGTACACCTTCCAACGGATAAATGAAATTTTTCTTTATTCAACAATTGTCTACTTGCATGCATATCATTCATTTGCATATTTAATTTCCCCTCCTTCATTCTTAATAAATAAGATAATAAAAAGGAAGGATTAACTGACACGTCTTCCAAATCAGAAGAATGGAGAGAAAGCCACTGCTAATCAAGCTCTCCCCAATGGTTGACTCGCTGCAAGAGGACAATAAGCCTCGACCATTGGTCCTCAAAAATAAGGAAGAGGGGGCAAGGACACCAGTGCGACTATTTATGCCACGTCCTTTTCCCCTACGAATTAAATAAAGTTGTACCATGGAGATATGGAGAATCTTCACCAATAAAGGAGGATATCTCGAATATAGCCGACATCGGGGGCATGACTAGAAGTGGAAGAATCTATTCCCCCAAGGACTCACAAGAAGATGTCCCCAAAAATAAAGGAAAAAATAAAAATACCGAAGAAAAGAAAAATAAAGAATCCAAGGAGGAGACAGAGGAATTACTCCAGTTCATAAGGCAAAGCGAGTATTCCATTATTGACTAGCTCAATCATACACCTGCAAAGATGACCATGTTATCTCTAATGATGAGCTCAGAACCACACAGAAACGCCCTGATGAAGGTCTTGAGCGAAGTGCATGTACCTCACACCATATCCCAAGAAAAAGTTGAGATGATCGTCGGTCACATTATGGCAAGCGATCACCTCACCTTCACAGAGGAAGAACTCCCCCTCGAGGGGTCAAGCCACAACAAGCCCTTGCATATCTCGATCAAGTGCAAGGAGTAACTCATCGCTAAAGTTCTTTTGGATAACGGGTCATCCTTGAACGTGATGCCCAAGTGCACACTAGACAAGTTGACTATCCAAGGAACCCGTCTGCGCCCAAGCAGCACTATCGTTCGAGCTTTCGACGGATCCAAACGAGAAGTAGTGGGAGAAATTAATTTGCCAATCCAAGTTGGACCCACTATCTTCAACGTCGGTTTCCATGTAATGGATATTACTCCAGCATACACTTGTCTCCTCGGCAGGCCTTGGATTCATGATGCTAAATCAGTACCTTCGACGCTCCACCAAAAAGTCAAGTTCATAGTGGATGACAAATTGGTCACGGTCCAGGCAGAAGATGATATCCTGATCAGTGGATCTTCTACCCAACCTTATGTGGACGCGGCTGAAGAGGCCCTTGAAACATCTTTTCAAGCCCTCAAAATTGCCAATATAGAGAGACTTCCCAAAAACACAAAGGTAGCCCGCATGATGTTGAAACATGGTTACCATCCTGGCCAAGGACTGGGGGCAGATTCCCAAGGCATGAGGGAACCCCCGGAATTCAAAGATAATCCTTACAAGTGTGGCCTAGGATATGACCCCACTAAGGACCGAACAGAAAGAGGAAAAGGGAAGTCTCCCCTCCGCAGACTCAAGCAAATATTTCGAAGCGGAGGGATGCAAGCGTCAAGATCTACCCTAGTCATTAGGAGACCTTTTTCTTCATTTAAGGGATGTAAACCCCATGATTGTTAGAGATTGTAGACCCCTAATTTTGTCAGGCCTCTCAATAAAGGCTAAAGAGACTTCCTATAACAAGATAAAGCTCGCCTGGCATCTCAATAAAAGCCAAAGAAGACTTCCTATATGAAGATAAAGCTTCAACGGGCATCTATCGGCATCAACCGACGTCCGAATAAAGAAAGGAAAGCTTCCCGGGGGTCCCAGAACACAAAAGCTGGCCAAAACAAGTTGAGACAGTCGTCCCAAATGTGAGACGACCGTCCCAAGCTGCCCTGGCCAAGTGGGACGCCTGTCCCAAGTGAGACAAGCCGTCCCACTCTTCAAATGGTTGTCCCAAAGGTAAAAATTCAATTGAGATGGCCGTCCCAACCCTGACGGCCGTCCCAAACTGCCAGGCTGCGAAAACTATAAATAGGAGGCTCATTTGCCACTTTTTCACACCCCAGACAACTCCCAGTACTTGTCTTCTCTTCCTACTTCGAACGAACTCTCTGATTGCCTTAATAAGGTAACAATGAGTTAAGGAATTATATTCCAGCATTCGATTCTTCTGTAAAAATTTAGTCGAGTCGATCTTGTATTCGGAGAGGAGAGTCTTTGTAGAGCGAGGGATTGCCAAAACGCATCCTTACGATTAAAGATTCGCAATACAAAGCTTGCTACAGAGGTTCTTTTCAATTCTCTTCTCTTTTACTGCTTTATTTATTGCTTTATGTATGCAATATGAAATAAAGTCATGTAGATAGCCATTTTTAATATTATGCAATAAAATAGGGTAATCACGTAATTTCTCGTAGTCTTCACTTAAATGAATTAATCCGTCATAGGGAACCCGAAAGGGGCGTTGTGGGGTGCTAACACCTTCCCCACACGTAACTAACTCCCTTACCTAACTCTGGTTATAATGGTCAAGTTTGGTTTTTATTAAAATCAACGCCTTTTTATCCTTTTCCAATGTTTACGGTCAAAACATTGGTGGCGACTCCATAAGAACCCCTTTTCGAAAACCTTGCTTTTATTAGAGGATATTTCAGTTGTTGACCACCTCAAAAGCAATGAACATAATTTTAACATAAAACGCGAGTCTAAACCATCTTTTCGTGACCGCTTGCATAAACGTTCGAGATGTCCCTAGACGTCGGAACGGACGGCGACAACAGATGGCGACTCCACTGGGGAAGCTAGAGAGTTGATCCCATTTAGTGACGGATAAAATCAAACTAAGTAAAGATTTGAAATTACGCCTTTACCCTCTTCCGTATGTTTTATTATATGGCTTTAATAAATGCTGTATGATTATTTTCTGCAAATTGTTTGAAATATAAATTGCACACAAAAAACCCTTGCACACAACAGTCCCTCTATACCCCGGGGCAAGAGTGAATACCTATAGGGACTGGGTGGCAGATATGACCGGCTTGTTGGCACACGGGGCTACAACCGTTGTTGGAAACCACCAATTCAAGGTGATAACTCTCTTCTTTTGGTCTAAGGATGTCGACACGGAATTCTGTGCATGACCCGAGGACTGAGAGATTGAGATGTCCCTATAATGGGGGCACCTTGGGGACCTTTGGCCTTGGTGAGAACAGTTTAGAACCACCTAAACCAAGCACGTTTCTGCAGGAAAACCCTACCTCATGATTAAATAAGCGTGGCTTTGCTCGTGGATGAATGAATTGTGTGTGCATTCGTTTACTGCATTTGTATTGATGCATTAGCATAGGGTAATCATACAACAACCAAAAATGATGAAAAACCCTAAAAATCATAAAAGTGATAAGATAAGCCAACTTTATCTCGGACAGTCTTCAGTTAAGCTAGCCTGGTTTCAGGTTCTTTGTAAGCTAAGTAGCCACGTTGACCGACAGAAGAGATAAAGGGTCATAAAAAATATAAAAACAAATTAAAGCCATAAAAATATCTTTTACAATAAAAAGATTTTCGATAGAGTCGTATCATTCATATCACATCATCCAATAAGTGGTAAAACCAAGAGAGAAAATAAATGCACTAAGAAAAGTATGCATAAACATCATCATAATAAATCTCTCATACATAAACACATTCATTCTAGGATTTATTAGATATCCTTAGACAATAGCGAAAGAGACCCAAGTGCGTTTATCACCTTCCTAGAAGAGATAAGTGCGCTAAGGTATGTTGGAAACCTTTAAAAAAAGGAAGTTAGCACACTAAGGTGGGTATGGTACCCTTAAAACATAGGCTTTTGAGAAGATACCAAAGCTATTGTCTAAGGCATATCTATTTCACACTAATCATTTGAGATATAAAAGACAATAATAAAAATCGTTAAAATCATTTAGAAAGTGGTTGGTCTTCCGCTCGTCCTCACTCGTGCTCAGAAAGCTAAAAACATGGAACAGCTAGAGGAGCAAAACCGAAAGCTCACCACTGAGCTTAATACCCTGAAAGAGCAAATGGCTCAGATGTTAGAAATGATGCGCCAACAGAATCTCCACAAACAAGGTCCTCAGAGCGGACAAGCCTCTCATCAAGAAGAGGAAGAGGAGCCTAATGGTGAGCAAGCTCAATCTGATACAAGGGCAGTACATATTCATGCGCCGGAAATATCGAAACAACAAATTACTGCCCTTGAGGAGAGGTTAAGAGCCATGGAGGGGCATGACTTTGATGTTAAAGAGGCGGATGATATGTGCCTCGTTAAAAACATCCAATTCCCTAACAAACTCAAAACTCTGGATTTCCCAAAATACATGGGAATAACTTGCCCCAAAAGCCATCTTACAATGTACTGCCGTAAGATGGCTGCATATGCTGAAAACGAGAAGCTCCTGATCCATTGCTTTCAAGAAAGCCTGGCTGAGTCAGCCCTAAATTGGTATATGCAACTGGAAGGAGGGCAAGTCCAAACCTGGAGACATCTAGCAGATGCTTTTCTTCGTCGCTATAAATACAATATTGATCTGACCCCTGAAAGAGCAAATCTACAGTTACTAAGCAAGAAAGACAACGAATCTTTTAAGGCATATGCCCAAAGATGGAGGGAATTGGCAGCACAAGTAGAACCTCCTCTGTCCGACAAAGAAACCACATCCATGTTCATCAATTCTCTAACTGGTCCCTATTATGACAAAATGATAGGGAACACATCAACACTCTTTGCGGATGTGGTAATTATAGGAGAAAGAGTAGAGCAAGGTCTGAAAAGCAGAAGAATTGCACAACATACTTCCTCCAATTCCTCTACTCCAAATGTTAAAAAGAGCTTTGGAAAGAAGAAGGAAGGAACCGTAAATGCAATAAACATTGCCACTCCTTCTTCCTCCTCGTAGCAGACCAAGTCACGCAGACCGGAAAGGAAATTCACTCCAATACCTACCTCCTATGGAAGTCTGCTGATAAAACTGTTGGATGCCAAACTCCTCGTGCGCATCCCTCCCAAGAGAATGGAGCCACCATATCCATAATGGTATAAGCCGAACAAAAAATGCAATTATCATTCGGACGCTCTGGGACACTCCGTGGATAACTGTGTGGCCTTAAAGCATAAGGTCCAAGATTTAGTAGATGCGGGGTGGATTACCTTTGACGCATCTACTCCAAAAGTGGATGACCAGCCTCTTTCCAAACCTGAATGAAAGATGGGATAAGGAAGATCAGCAAATTAGGGCTCATCGTTTTGCCATCTCTAAAAAAAATATAATAAAAATAAATACAAAAATATAATAAAAAAATATATCGAAAAGCTTCCGATGTATTCCTCGTGATCCCCACCCATGATCACGAGATTTTTGGTTAAAGTGGGCTTTGTAAATATTTTCTTTTGTCAATACAATAAGGCATTTTCCATAATATTTATATTCTCTTTCATTCTTTTCCCTCTCATCCAAAATAATTAAATAAAATCTAAACCCAAATATAGACCATATAAACAGTCATATCTGTGATTGAAAACTCTCTGTGGGATCTGAAAGCCGAAGGCGAATGGATTGAGTCAGACAGTAAGGAGGGGACCATTTCCCCGGACATGCAAAGACTGTTGGAAAAATAAGCTCAATTGATACAACCCCATCAGGAAAAAACTTAGGCCATCGATTTGGGACAAGGAGATAATAAGAAAGAAGTAAATGTCGGTACCCAAATTGATAATGTCAGGGAAGGGGCAATAACACCTTTGCGCTTATACATCGGATAAAGTTGTACTGTGGATACACAAAAGAATTGTCCGTCAATGAAGATATCTCCAATATAGCCAGCATTGGGGGCACAACGAGAAGCGAAAGAATTTATTCCCCAAGGAGCTACAAGATAATGCTCCTAAAAACAAAGGAAAAATAAAGAAACCAAAGAGGAAGAAAAAAAGAATCCAAGGGGAAGATTAAGTAGACCTTGGATTAACGGTGCTAGGGCAGTTTCTTCAACGCTCCACCGAAAAATAAAATTCGTGGTAGGCAACAAGTTGATCATGGTTCAAGCTAAAGACTACATTCGAATCAGTGAGTCGTCCACCATACCTTAAATGGATGCGGCTGAAGAAGACATTTGAAAATATGGAAAGACTTCTTAGCAATTTAAAAGTGGCCCATATAATGAAGAGATATGGATACAACCCAGACAAGGGTTTGGAAAGGACGCTCAAGGAAGATTTTAAGGATAATCCTTTAAAGTATGACCCTACAAAAGATCAAGTCGTACAAAGAAAAGAGAAGTCTCCCCTCCATACCTTAAAGACGATATTCCGAAAGGAGGGATATTAGCATCAAGGATAGTATTAGTCATTAGATGTCCCTCTTCCGATTTTAAGGGATGTAAACCCAATGACTATTAGAGATCACTCCTCGGGGTTTGCCCGATCCCCGAGCATCTTTAGGGCACACATTTTCCCTGAAATTACCAAAAGAATGTTATTCTTACTATCTGCTTCTTTTCTCGCTAATCATATCTATACCCCATAAAGAACCATGATTAGGCAAACGTTTTGTTCCAAAATGCGTCAAAACAATTAAAGCATCATAAACAAAATAAAGTCCGCTAGGTATCCAAAAAAATGAAAAAGGGGAACCTAGACAAAAGTTAGGACACAACACAACATCCTAGGCCGAAAATCCCAGAAGGCGGACTAGGAAAGTTAATCAGTCTCAAATAGGCGCCATAAAGTAATCAGTTGAAGACGCCACCTCATTAAAACAAAACGTTTGTTTAAACTAGCCTAAACACTGACCAACCTTGGCTAGCTATTCTTACAGAAACTATTATTTCAAAAAAATCCCACTAAAACACAAGCCTTTGCAATAAATCCCTTTCTTTCTCTTCTCTTGACCCCTCACAATAAAGCATTCAAGTAATTAACTGGGAAATGTGGAAATATAGTGATCAATAGGAGGATTGAAATCCCTAAGGAAAGGAAGAGGGGCATTGATATGACAATTGCTCTATATTCAAAATGATTACTCTTCGGTTATAGCAAAGATCCGAGACAGAAAATCGGTACAGCTAATCATGTTGACAAAAGCACATGATGATGGAAGTAAACTTAACAGAAGCTGAATGGGTTTGAAGCTGATATGACCAAGCTAAACCTTATTGAAAAAAAATGGCTGAATATTTTATGTCGTGACCAAGCCTATCAAAGGAAAATAAAAAAGGCTTACGAAAAAAGTCAATCCTCATATTTACCATAAGAGGGATTTAATGGTAAATAAGTTGCTTCCAGCCTAGAAGAATAAAATTGGAAAATGGGCAGTGAACTATGAAGGACCCTTTATGGTCAAATGAGCTTTCTCGGAAGGGGCACTTATCCTCACTAATATGGAGGGAGAGGAACTTCGACACCTAATCAACTCCGGTACGGTGAAGAAGTATTATGCTTGAAGACATTGCTCAAGACCCGTCAGGAATGAAAATCCGCAAAGGGCATCCCTGGGCAAAAGATAGGGTCTATATCCCTCGCTAGGATACGTCCTAGGCAAAAAGTAGAAGTAATAAAAAAAAAGAAAAACTAAGAGCAATGGTTACTTTAGTCGAAAACCGAAAAGGAGGCTAAAGTAACATTCTTCCAGAAGCAAGCAGTCTGCATAGTCTTCACTCTGAGCTCAGGCATCTCAACTGAAGCAATTAGGAGAGCCAGGGGGCAGATATCATAGACATGACTGTATAAGCCTAAACAGTACAACCAACCCTGACCACCCATTCTTCTAAATACCTTTTGAAATCCTTCTATAAAAGAAATAAACTTTTGCTCATTTATCAATAAAATTCCCTTTCATTTCCTTTCTCTTGACCAAATATTATGGAAATGCCTCTTTATTGATAAATCATAAATATGCGCAAAGACCTTTAATCAAAGATCAAACATGCATCTAAAAAAAAGGGGGGAAGCATAAAAAATAATAAGAAAGGAATAAAAGCCCGCTAGGATATTCTTAGGAAAAAACTAGGGTAGCCTGCTAGATCGGAAACCCCAAAAGAACGGTCTAGGCAAAAGATAAGGCAAAAGCCCCCTAAGATATTCTAGGCAAAAATTAAAGCAACCTGCTAGATCGAAAACCCGTAAAGGGCGATCTAGGCAAAAGATAGGGGTAAAACCAAGAGATGAATAAAAGAGGAGCCCATCATCATGGTCATAAAAAGAGGAGCCCATCATCATGGTCATAAAGAGAGAAGCCCATCGGCGTATTCATAAGAAGCCAACGGGAGAAGGCCAGTTACCTTCTAAATGCATCAAAAATAAATAAACAAATAGATTGCATTTAGGACATCCACACACAAAGTAGTTGCATAATACGACTTTGTCAAAATCAAGAAAAAATAATTTTCTTCAGAATAATAAACATGCATATAAGGAGGATAGTCTCCATACTTGCGATTGAAAACAGGAGGCTCCAGAATCCAGTCTCCATATGAAAATCAAAATCGCGAAAGGTGAAATCAAAACCATTCTAGCAAAATAAAGAGCTTCAACGAAACTAGATCCAACCTTCTACACCAATGAAAGAAGGTACATCGAAAAAGAAGCCAACCGAAAGGCTCGATGATCCCCAAAATGGTTCCTTGCCTACTCTAAAGGCAAAACAAAAATTACTCCACGACTCAGCATCATCATCACATGAGTCGTCAACCATAGTCATTTAAAGATCCGACCACTATCCTTCCATCCGAGAAAGAAGGAAGTCATCAACATAGAAAAGCCAATGGAAAGGTTTGATCATCCCCAAGCGGATCCTTGCCTACTCTAGAGGCAAGACAAAAAGATTACCTCACCACTCAGTTGTATCACCACATGAGTCATCAAGCAAATTCATTCAGAATCTCCGCCTCATTCCCCAAAGGAGAATAAGGACTACACAAGAGTCCATTGTCGCCGCCGTCCGTTCTGACGTCCAGGGACATCTCGAACGTTTATGCGAGCGGTCGCGAAAAGATGGTTTAGACTCACGTTTTATGTTAAAATTATGTTCATTGCTTTCGAGGTGCTCAACAACTGAACTATCCTCTAATAAAAGCAAGGTTTTCGAAAAGGTGTTCTTATGGAGTCGCCACCAATGTTTTGACCATAAACATTGGAAAAGGATAAAAGGCGTTGATTTTAATAAAAACCAAACTTGGCCATTATAACCAGAGTTAGGTAAGGGAGTTAGTTACGTGTGGGGAAGGTGTTAGCACCCCACAACGCCCCTTTCGGGTTCCCTATGACGGATTAATTCATTTAAGTGAAGACTACGAGAAATTATGCAATTACCCTATTTTATTGCATAATATTAGAAATGGCTATCTACATGACTTTATTTCATATTGCATACATAAAGCAATAAATAAAGCAGTAAAAGAGAAGAGAATTGAAAAGAACCTCCGTAGCAAGCTTTGTATTGCGAATCTTTAATCGTAAGGATGCGTTTTGGCAATCCTTTGCTCGACAACGACTCTCCTCTCCGAATACAACACTAACTCGACTAAATTTTACAGAAGAATCGAATGCTGGAATGTAATTCCTTAACTGATTGTTACCTTATTAAGGTAATCAGAGAGTTCATTCGAAGTAAGAAGAGAGAAGACAAGTACTAGGAGTTGTCTGGTGTGTGAAACAGTGGCAAATGAGCCTCCTATTTATAGTTTTTCGCAGCCTGGCAATTTGGGACGACCATCTGGGTTGGGAAGGCCGTCTGGGTTGGGACGGCCGTCCCACTTGAATTTTTTGCCTTTGGGTCCACCCCTTGAAGTGTGGGACGGGCAGTCTCACTTGGGACGGCCGTCCCACTTGGCCAGGTTAGCTTGGGACGGCTGTCTCACATTTGGGACGGCTGTCTCAACCTGTTTTGGCCAGCCTTTGTGTTCTGGGACCCCCGGGAAGCTTTCCTTTCTTTATTCGGACGTCGGTTGATGCCGATAGACGCGCGTTGAAGCTTTATCTTCATATAGGAAGTCTTCTTTGGCCTTTTATTGAGATGCCAGGCTAGTTTTATCTTTTATAGGAAGTCTCCTTAGCCTTTATTGAGAGACCGGGCAAAATTAGGGGTCTACAGCTGCCCCCCCTTCACCTGTCTGGCTAATTTGTTGGCTTAATATGCCGACAAAATTAGTTGGTAGGGGAAGGAGTTAACCCTTTTGCCTGGTTATCCTTCAGATGCTTCTTTGCTGATCCTCCGGATGATAAATATTTTTGATAGGTACCAACCCCTATCTGGTTTGAGCCTTACTTTATAAGGCTCTGGTGAGTACTTACCCTCACCTGGTATGAGTCTACATTTCACTAGACTCTTGTGGGTACCTACCCCCACTAGGTATGAATCTACTCTTTGCTAGATTCTGAACCATATTCCATAAGGTTCTTGTGGGTACTTACCCCCACCTGGTATGGACCTTGTCCTGCAATGTTTTGGTGAGTACCTACCCTCACCTGGTATGAGTTCGCATTTTGCTAAACTCTTGTGGGTACTTACTTCCGAGATGTTCAACACTTGAACTGTCCTCTAACAGAAGCAAGGTATTTGCAACCCATTTTTGTGTAATGCTCTGGTGAGTATTTTACTCTACCTGATGCATTTTGCTAAGTTTTTGGTGAGTACCTACCCTCATCCGGTACAAACCTTATTTTATAAGGCTTTGGTGGGTACCCCCACCTGGTACGAATCTGCACTTTTGCTCGATTTTGATGAGTACCTACCCTCATCCGGTATAAACCTTATTTTATAAGGCTTTAGTGAGTACCTACCCTCACCTGGTACGAATTTGCACTTTTGCTAGATTCTGATGAGTACCTACCCTCATCCGGTATAAGCCTTATTTTATAAGGCTTTGGTGAGTACCTACCCTCCCCTGGTACGAACCCTATTCTATAAGGCTCTTGTGGGTACCTACCCCCACCTGGTATGAACCCTATTCTATAAGGCTCTTGTGGGTACCTACCCCCACCCGGTACGAACCCTATTCTATAAGGCTCTGATGGGTACCTACCCCCACCTGGTACGAACCCTATTCTATAAGGCTCTGATGGGTACCTACCCCCACCCGGTACGAACCCTATTCTATAAGGCTCTGATGGGTACCTACCCCCACCCGTACGAACCCTATTCCATAAGGCTCGATGGGTACCTACCCCCACCCGGTACGAACCCTATTCCATAAGGCTCGATGGGTACCTACCCCCACCCGTACGAACCCTATTCTATAAGGCTCGATGGGTACCTACCCCCACCCGTGCACGAACCCTATTCTATAAGGCTCGATGGGTACCTACCCCCACCCGGCACGAACCCTATTCTATAAGGCTCCGATGGGTACCTACCCCCACCCGGTACGGACCCTATTCTATAAGGCTCTTGTGGGTACCTACCCCACCCGTACGAACCCTATTCTATAAGGCTCGATGGGTACCTACCCCCACCCGGTACAAACCCTATTCTATAAGGCTCCGATGGGTACCTACCCCCACCCAGTACGAACCCTATTCTATAAGGCTCGATGGGTACCTACCCCCACCCGGTACGAACCCTATTCTATAAGGCTCGATGGGTACCTACCCCCACCTAGTACGAACCCTATTCTATAAGGCTCTTGTGGGTACCTACCCCTACCCGGTACGAACCCTATTCTATAAGGCTCTGATGGGTACCTACCCCCACCCGGTACGAACCCTATTCTATAAGGCTCTGATGGGTACCTACCCCCACCCGGTACGAACCCTATTCTATAAGGCTCTGATGTGTACCTACCCCCACCTGGTACGATCCCTATTCTATAAGGCTCTTGTGGGTACCTACCCCCACCCGGTACGAACCCTATTCTATAAGGCTCTGGAGATGCTCTTTTTCAGTATTCAGTCTTTTGATTGATGAGTACAAACCCTCATCCGATTTTTGGAGATGTGTTGGTGGCTTATTGTCTTTGATCATGCGCCTATTCCGTGGGGAATGATTGATTTTTCTTTTTGACTTTTATTTTTAGTCATCCGGTCTTTGCTGGGGATTCTTTGTTTTTGGCTTTTCTTTTAGCCATCCGGTCTTGCCGGGGATTCTTGTTGGTTGCCTCTTATTTTAGGCAGGAATCTCCTGGGGATTTGTTAATTTATTGATTGTGCCTCTTGTTTTTAGGCAGCAGTTGTGAAGACTTTACTGTTTTTCGCCTCTGAATAGGCCGATATTCCGCTTGAGTATATTTGCTCTTGATAATACCTCCGAGTAGGAAGATGCTTTATTGGAAGCTTTGCGCTTTGGACTTGTATTACCTCTTATATAGGTTGATTTCCCGTTTCTTGGGGATATCGGTTTTTTGCTTGCCTTAGGTAGAGGCTTTCTTGGGAGTGAAGACTTTGCATTCACTGGGGATGTCCATATTGGGTGTTATAGGCAACTAACTCCCTGAGGATATGGATTTGTAATTTTGGCTTTTGCTGGTAGGCTCGCTAGGGATTTTTCTTTTTGGTGATCCACTAGGGATTTGATCGTTTTTTCGGAGATCTATTTTGAATTGCCTCCTAGGAAGGGATGGAGTTTTTGACTCCTTATTGGATGTTGTTGTTTGAGCTGGCTTTGCCTATGCTCTTATTCCTGCTGGGGAATGGGTTTTTATTTTTTCTCGCAATTTGTATCTCTTTTCCGCGATTTGGATTTTACATATGTGCGCCTTTTGTGCACATTGGCTTTTTCTTTGGATGAAAAGATATATTTTTTCTCTTTTCTTTTTAGCGATCCCTGGGGAATTTTTCCTTCTTGGGGATCCAATCCTTGATTTGATTTAGTCTTGAGCTCCTGACTTTGTGAGGCTCTTTATTAAGCGGAATGAAGAAATTTTCTTCCTTTTTCTTTTTTGGAGATTCACCAAGGAGTTTGTCAGCTTCCTGGGGATCCAATTTTGATGATGGAGTCTTGGCTCCTGGTCTTGTGAAGCTCCTTGTTTGAGCGAGATGAAGAAATTTTCTTTTTTTTGTAGACTTTTCTTGATATGCTTCTCCTTGGAGATTTTTATTTGGCCTTTTTTTTTATTGTGGCCTTTATTGGGGAATGAAAGTTTTTCTTTTCGTTCTTTTTCGTTGCCCCCTAGTGATATGGAGGATTTGACTTCGTATTTTCTTTGATGGACTATTGTGTAGTCCCTATTCTCCTTTGGGGAATGAAGCGGAGATCCTTGCATGAGTGTGCTTGATGACCCAGGTGATGATGCCGCTGAGTCGTGAAGTAATATTTTTTGCTTATGGAGTAGGCAAGGATCCTCTTGGGGATGATTAAGCCTTTCCGTTGGCCTTTTGTTTTGGTGGATTCCCTCTTTTTTGGATTCCCTCTTTTTGGATGGATTCCCTCTTGGGGATAATTTTGTTGGAATAGTCTTGATTTCGCCTTTTTCTTTCGCGACTTTGATCTTTATCACGAGTTATTTGAAATCTGGCTTTTTAATACATCATGTGTGCCTTTTATTTTATAATTTTTGTACACGTGGGCTTTTTGAAATGTAGACAGAAATAACAATGTTTATTTATTACTTCTCTTTTTTTTTATACATTCAAACATTTTCAAATTACTAGAAAATATCTAAAAGGAAACTATCTCCTAATCATCTGCCTCTGGACTGGAATGGGAGGATGGTGCTAGTGAAGGGATGCGGCGGAGCAGGCGGCGCTGGAACCTTGCCTGGGTCTGGACCAGATTCTCTATTTGTCGGTCCATCCTGTCTTGCCTCATGGTCAGCTGACTGAACTACTGTCGTATAAACTGGAACTCTCCTTCCATATAGGTGTGCTCGTCATTTATCCGTCGGTATAAGCCGGCGAAGTCTGGATCATATGACTGCTGCTGCGATTCTGAAGTTGCAGGGATGTCCTATGGCATGTCGAAATCGCGCATATCCAGCGAAATCGAAATTATGGGGTTTAAGATAAACCCTGATCCTTGTCGACTAAGGATGTTCATATGAACCAGCATTCCTCCGCTAATCGGCTCTGGTTGGAGGCTAGCTGGGAGGTCTTCCCCATTAGTGCATCCCCAATATTCAGCTAAAGGGGTGAGAAAGGGAGCTACCATGATGGCTCCTGCTGAGCCGCGGGTTCCGTAATCTTTTACGGCTTTCAGGAAGGCATATCCTCGGTTGCATTGAAGCCTTTGATGCATACAGTAAACAATGAAAAGGTCAGTCAGCGTTACCTTCCCTTGGCTTTCCTTTCGGCTGTGTATAGTCCCAGCTAGCAATTTATGGCATATGCGGAGCGGAGGAGAGAAAGTTGCGCCCTTCAGGTGTGACGGCAGAGTATGAGCTCTAGTGATTTCTCTCCACATACTGGTGGTGGTGAGAGCAGCAGGTTTTTCCATATATGCGGACCGATATTCTGGTGTTCTTGTGTCAGCTCGTTGGCAGAAACCCATTATGACATTAAAGTCATCCAGAACAGTGGTCCAGTAGGCTCCATCCATCCAGTATGAGACGGCTTGAGTAGGTGGCACTCCGGGAATTGCGGACGACATTTCTACCATGTTGATGGAGGCAAGAAATTCCAGCATAGCAGTACGGTGGATCCGAGTAGGTGGCTCACGGAGTAGAAAGTCCCATCCTATGTTGTGGATGAACCTTCTAACATCTTGATCCCAGCCAAATGTAGCTAGGATTTCAAAATCCAACCGCAGTATGGGATACCAGGAAAATTGCTGGATATTTGCCAGCCGCTGTTGATGTGATTCTGCCAGTAGAGCGTTGGTAGTAGGAGTTCCTCTAGCAGAGGTTCTAGTGCGTTTTCTTCTGGATGAGGCTTCTCCATGCTCCATTGTATATAGTACTCACTTAAAAATGCTAGAAGTGTGTAAAAAGGGAAGAGAAGCAAGATAGAATGCTTGGAATGGGGTACCAAAGCCAAGATCCGCGCCCAGCATATATAGGAGGTGCCAGGACGTTTGGGACGGCCGTCTGGGTTGGGGCGGCCGTCCCACTTGAAAATTTTCTACATGGACCACCAGCTGAAGAGTGGGACGGTCGTCCCACCTGGGACGCGCGTCTCAACTGAAATTGGTAACTTGGGATGGCCGTCTCGACTTTGGGACGACCGTCTCGAGCTTCTTGAGTTGATTTTTTTGTTTTTTTGTTGAGAAAAAGGATAGGACTCCATTCATTGATGTTTTAATGCATGTAATGTTTTATGATATGCATCCTATGATCTATTTCAGTTAATATTTCGAAAGTTTTAACTGATGTGCTTTGACTTCGGGCGCATTCTTGGTGTTGTACCTTTCTGTCATCATGTTTCTTTGATTAAGAAGCTTGGTTGTACTTGATTTGCCGTCTTAGACTTTTTCTTGCTATAGCCGAAGAGCAATCTGTTGTTCATAGGGTAACTGCCATATCAATGCCCCCCTTCCTTTCCTTAGGGATTTCAACCTTCCTATTGATCACTATATTTCCACATTTCCCTTATTACTTGAATGCTTTTATAATGAATTGGTCAAGAGAAGAGAAAGAAAAAGGCTTTACTTGTGTTTTAGAGGGATATTTTTTGTAATAGAGGTTTTTGTAAGAATGGCTAGCCAAGGTTGGTCTGTGTTTAGGCTAGTTTAGGTAAATGTTTCGTTCTTATGATGTGGCGTCTTTATTTTACTGATTTGTGGCGCCTTTTTTGTAATTGATTAACTTTCCTATCCCGCCCTTTCAGGTTTTCAGTCTAGGATGTTATGCTTATGTCCTAACTTTTGTCTAGGTTTCCTTTTTTGTATTTATTTTTTAGGAACACCTAGCGGACTTTTCGTAACCCTAACTTTTGCCCAGGCCACCCTTTATTATTGTTCGAGTTTCCTGCCGGGTTTACCCTAACTTTTGTGCAGCCCCCTTTTGTGGGTTTCCTGCCGGGTATTTTGCCCTTTTATTTTCTTGTCTTGGGCTTTGGCCTTGATGGGCTCTCCTTTTTTGTATATATATATATATATATATATATATATATTTACATAACATTGTCGAAACTTGATTTTATCGAGATAAATTTTATCCGTGTTTCTAGTTAATCAATCATATTTGACTTTGCTTTATGACGCTTTTGATTGTCTTGACGCATTTGGAACAAAACGTTTATCTAAACCTTGTTTATTAAAAATGGGGTATAGACATATTTAGCAAGAAAAGAAGCAGATAGTAAGAATAACATTCTTCTGTAATTTTGGGGAAATGTGTGCCCTAGAAATGCTCGGGGGATGGGCATACCCCGAGGAGTGATCTCTAATAGTCACTAGGTTTACATCCCTTAGAATTGGAAGAAGGGCACCTAATGACTAGCGCTACCCTTTGCGCTAATATCCCTCCTTTTCAGAATATCGTCTTTGAGGGATAAGACTTCCCTGTTTTCTGTATGGTTTGATCTTTCGTGGGGTCGTACCCTAAACCATACTTTAAAGGATTATCTTTGAACTCCGGTGGCTCTTTTATTCCTTGAGTATTCTTTCCGAGCCCCTGTCCTGGGCGATATCCATATCTTTTCATCATATGGGCCACCTTTGTATTATTGGGAAGTCTTTCTATGTTGGCAATTTCGAGTGCTTGAAAAGATGTTTCAAGAGCCTCTTCAGCCGCATCCACATATGGTTGGACAGACGGTTTGCTGATTAGAAAGTCTTCTTCACCCTGAACTGTGACGCGTTTATCATTTGTCATAAACTTGACTTTCTGGTGGAGCGTTGAAGGTATTTCCTTAGCGCTATGAATCCAAGATCTACCAAGGCGACAACTATATGCCGGCGTGATATCCATCACGTGGAAGTCTATGTTAAAAATAGTAGGGCCAATTTGAATTGGTAGACTAATTTCTCCTACCACTTCACGTCTTGATCCATCAAAGGCTCGAACAATTGTATTACTCGGGCGCATGTGGGTTCCTTGCACTGTTATCTTGTCAAGTGTGCCTTTAGGCATGACGTTTAAGGATGACCCATTATCCACCAGAACTTTGGAAATGAGATATTCCTTGCATTTGACAGAAATATGCAAGGGCTTGTTGTGATTTGACCCTTCTAAAGGGAGTTCTTCATTTGTGAAGGTAAGATGATTATTGGCTGTAATGTTACCAATAATTCCTTCAAATTTGTCCTGGGATATTGCATGCGGAACGAATGATTCATTTAAAACCTTTAATAGTGCGTTTCGATGCGGCTCCAAACTCATTATAAGTGATAACAAGGTTATCTTTGCAGGAGTGCGATTGAGTTGATCAATGATGGAGTACTCGCTTTGTCTTATGTACTGGAGTAACTCATCTGTCTCCTCCTTGGATTCTTTTTCCTCTTCAGCCTTATTTTTTGCCTTATCTTTAGGAATATTATCTTGTAATTCCTTGGGGGAGTATATTCTTCCACTTCTCGTCATGCCCCCAATACCGGCTATGTTGGAGATGTCTTGATTAACTGGTGATTCTTCTGAGTATCTCCAAGGTACAGCTTTATTTGATGAATAAGGGAAAGGACGAGGCATGAATAAATGTAAAGGCGTTATTGCCTCTTCCCTTTTATCGATTGGAATAACCAACGGTGCTTGTTTATTATCATCTTTGGGTTTATCGACTGTTGTAGAGATTTTGATGACGAAAGGCTTCTTTTCCATTTATTCTGATTTGTGGAAAGCACATCAATTAATCCTTCCTTTTTATTATATTTATTATTAAGATGAGGAGGGATGTATGAATGTATGCAACTTATGAATGCAATAGACAGTTTAAGGAAAAAAACTTTTTATTTCAACTAGAAAGTGTTTATCCTTCTATACAATGCTTTGAAGCAAGTGTTGACAAAAACGGAGAAGCTTGAAGAATCCTATAGGTAAATTAGGCTTTCTTCATAATTCATCTTCAGCTATTCTCACATGATTTCTGAGCGTCTTAATTTGCTCATGTACCGTCTGGCTCATATCTTCACTATATCGACGAGCCTCTTTTATCTTTTCTTCTTGATGAACGATCAAGGAATGTTGTTGATCAGACCTCTCTATTACTTGGTGTCTTTCACGAATTATTTGACCATACTGAGCTAATCCATCTCTTTCTTTATCATGTAGCTCCTCTAGGTCTTCTCTGTATCTTTCAGCGGTTTCCCACCACTTTTGTGCTTCTGACCGAGTTTCTGCTAGGTCATCCTATATTAACTTGATCGTTTTTGCCTGTTCTGCAAGCGCACTCTTGTAGACCCCTAATTTTGCCCGACCTCTCAAAATAAAAGCTAGGGAAACTTCACATGAAAATAAAGTTCACCCGGCTTCCTATCAAAAACCAAGAAAGACCTCCCGCAACAAGACGGAGTTCACCCATCCACACAATAAAGACTAAAGAGACTTCCTACACGAAGATAAAGCTCACCCGGCATCTTAATGAAGGCCAAGAAGACTTCCTATATGAAGATAAAGCTTCAACGGACACACATCGACATCAAACGACGTCCGAAAAAGGAAAGGAAAGCTTCCCAGGGTTCCCAGAACACAAGAACTGCTGAAAACAGGTCGAGACAGCCGTCCCAAAGTTGGGACGGCCGTCCCAAACAACCTAGGACAATCGAGACGACCGTCCCAAATGACACTGGCCGTCCCACACGTTCCAGGGGTGGAGTCAAGAACAAAAAATTCAACTGGGACGGCCATCCCAAACACACCTGGCCGTCCCAAACTGACTCAGTGCAAATTTTGCATTTGGGACGGTCGTCCCAACTCAGACGGCCATCCCAAAGTTCCAGGCGAAAAAAGGCTATAAATAGGAGGCCCTTAGGTCATTCTCCACACACCTGACACCCCAGACAACTCCAAGACTTGTCTTCTTCTCTCCCTCCTTCGAATGATCTTTCTGATTGCCTTTAATAGGTAACAATCAGTTAAGGAATTTGTATTCCGACATTCGATTTTTCAGTAAATGTTTAGTCGAGTCGATATTATTTTCGAGAGGAGAGTCATTGTAGAGCGAAGGATTGCCGCAAAGCATCCTCTGTGTAAAAGACTTATAATATAAAGCTTGCTTCGGAGGTTCTTCTCAATTCTCTTCTCTTTTACTACTTTATTTATTGCTTTTTGTATGTAATGTAGATAAAATCATGTAGATAGCCATATTTAAATACTGTATGAATAAAAGAGGGTAATAGCGTAATTTCTCATAATCTTTACTTAAATGAATTAATCCGTCATAGGGAACCCGAAAGGGGCGTTGTGGGGTGCTAATACCTTCCCCACACGTAACTAACTCCCTTATCCGACTCTGGTTATAATGGCCAAGTTTGGTTTTTATTAAAATCAATGTCTTTTTCTCCTTTTCCAATGTTTATGGTCAAAACATTGGTGGCGACTCCAAAAGAACCCTTTTCGAAAACCTTGCTTCTATTAGAGGATAGTTCAGTGTTGAGCGCCTCGGAAGCAATGAACATATTTTTAACAAAAAAAAAGAGTCTCAACCATCTTTTCGCGACCGCTCGCATTAACGTTCGAGACGTCCCAGGACGTCGGAACGGACGGCGGCGACAGATGGTGACTCCGCTGGGGAAGCTAGAGAGTTGATCCCATTTAGTGACGGATAAATTCAAACTAAGTAAAGATTTGAAATTACGCCTTTACCCTTTTCTGTATTTTTATTGTATGGCTTTAATAACTGTTGTATGATTACTTCTGCAAATTGTTTGAAATATAAATTGCACACAAAACCCTTGCACACAACAGTCCCTCTATACCCGGGGGCAAGAGTGAATACCTATAAGGAGTGGGTGGCAGATACAACCGGCTTGTTGGCACACGGGGCTACAACCGTTGTCGGAAACCACCAACTCAAGGTGATAACTCTCTTCTTTTGGTCTAAGGATGTCGCCACGGAGTTCCGTGCATGACCCGAGGACTGAGAGATTGAGAGGTCCCTATAATGGGGGCACCTTGGGGACCTTTGGCCTTGGTGAGAATAGTTAGAACCGCCTAAACCAAGCACGTTTCTGCAGGAAAACCCTACCTTGTGATTAAATAAGCGTGGCTCTGCTCGTGGATGTATGAATTGTGTGTGCATTCATTTGCTGCATTTGTATTGATGCATTAGCATAGGGTAATCATACAACAAACAAAAAATGAAAAACCCTAAAAATCACAAAAAGTGATAAGATAAAAGACCACCTTTATCTTGGACAGTCTTCAGTTAAGCTAGCCTGGTTTCAGGTTCTTTGTAAGCTAAGTAGCCACGTTGACCGACAGAAGAGATAAAGGGTCATAAAAAATATAAAAACAAATTTAATCAATAAAAATACCTTTTATAATAAAAAGATTCTTGGCAAAGTCGTATCATTCATACCACATCATCCAATAAGTGGTAAAACTAAGAGAGAAAATAAATGCACTAAGAAAAGTATGCATGCACATCATTTTAATAAACCTCATAAAATGGGTCTTAGGAGCGTTTTTTGGGAAAATTACTGGGCCAAATCGCCTACGGCGTCCAAATCGAACATGTTGTGCGTCCAAATCGGACAACCCAGTCAAAAGTTATTCCACTTTCAATATTTGCTGTCATAAAAAATATTTTTGTAGTGCATGCATAAAGCACATTCATTCTAGGATGCATTAGATATCCTTAGACAATAGCGAAAGAGACCCAAGTGCGTTTATCACCTTCCTAGAAGAGATAAGTGCGCTAAGGTATGTTGACAACCTTTTAAAAAAAAAAAAAGGAAGTTAGCACACTAAGGTGGGTATGGTACCCTTAAAACATAGGCTTTTGAGAAGATACCAAAGCTATTGTCTAAGGCATATCTATTTCACACTGATCATTTAAAATAAAAAGACAATAATAAAAATCTCTAAATCATTTAGAAAGTGGTTGGTCTTCTGCTCGTCCTCACTCGTGCTCAGAAAGCTAAGAAGATGGAACATCTGGAGGAACAAAATCGAAAGCTCACTACTGAGCTTAATACGCTAAAAGAACAAATGGCACAGATGTTAGAAATGATGCGTCAGCAGAATCTCCATAAAGAGGGTCCCCAAAGTGGACAAGCCTCTCACCAAGAAGAGGAAGAGACACCCAATGATGAGCATAACCAATCTGATACAAGGGCGGTGCATATTCATGCTCCAGAAGTATCAAAACAACAGCTGACTGCCCTTTAAGAGAGATTGAGAGCCATGGAAGGGCATAATTTTGATGTTAAAGAGGCGGCTGACATGTGCTTCGTCAAAAATATCCAATTCCCTAACAAGTTCAAAACTCCGGACTTCCCAAAATACATGGGACTAACTTGCCCTAAAAGCCATCTTACGATGTACTGCCGTAAGATGGCTGCATATGCTGAAAATGAGAAGCTCCTGGTCCATTGCTTTCAGGAGAGCTTAGCTGAATCAACCCTAAAATGGTATATGCAACTACAAGGGGGGCAAGTCCAAACCTGGAGACATCTGGCAGATGCTTTTCTTCGTCGCTATAAATACAATATTGATCTGACCCCTGAAAGAGCAGATCTACAACTACTAAGCAAGAAAAACGACGAATCTTTTAAGGCATATGCTCAAAGATGGAGGGAATTGGCAGCACAAGTGGAACCTCCTCTGTCCGACAAGGAAACTACATCCATGTTCATCAATTCTCTGACTGGTCCCTATTACGAAAAAATGATAGGGAACACATCAACACTCTTTGCGGATGTAGTCATTATAGGAGAAAGAGTAGAGCAAGGTCTGAAAAGTGGAAGAATTGCACAACAAACCTCCTCCAATTCCTCTACTCAAAACTTTAAAAAGAACTTTGGAAAGAAGAAGGAAGGAGACGTGAATGCTATCAACTTTGCCACTCCTTCGTCCTCCTCGCAGCAGACCAAGTCACGCAGGCTAGAAAGGAAGTTCACCCCAATACCCACTTCCTATGGAAGCCTGCTGCTAAAATTGTTGGATGCCAAACTCCTAGTGCGCGTCTCTCCCAAGAAAATGGAGCCACCATATCCAAAATGGTATAAGCCAAACGAAAAATGCAATTATCATTCAGACGCTCCAGGACATTCTGTAGATAACTGCATGGCCTTAAAGCATAAGGTCCAAGATTTAATAGATGTAGGATGGATTACTTTCGACGCGTCAACTCCAAAAGTGGATGACCAGCCCTTATCAAAGCCCGAATGAAAGACGGGATAAGGAAGACCAGTTATCTAGGGCTCATCATTTTTATCATCTTTAAAAATGTAATAGAAAATATATAAAAATATATCAAAAAGCTTCCGATGTACTCCTCGTGATCCCTGCCCATGATCACGAGATTTTTTGTTAATAAGGGCTTTGTAAATATTTTCTTTCTATCAATACAATGAGGCATTTTTTTCATAATATTCATATTCTCTGTTATTCTTTTCCCTCTTACACATTTAATAAAGAAATCTAAAACAAAGCATAACCATAACAGTCATGTCTGTGATTGAAAACTCTCTGGAAGATCTGAAAGCTGAAGGCGAATGGATTGAGTCAGACAGTGAGGAGGGGACCATTTCCCCGGACATGCAAAGACTGCTAGAAAAATAAGCTCAATTGATACAACCCCATAAGGAAAAAACTAAGGCCTTCAATTTGGGACAAGGAGACAATAAGAAAGAAATAAATATTGATACCCAAATTGATAATGTCAGGGAAGGGGTAATAACACCTTTGCACTTATTCATGCCTTGTCCTTTCCCTTATACATTGGATAAAATTGGGGGCACGATGAGAAGCGAAAAAATTTTATTCATCCAAGAAGCTACAAGATAATGCTCCTAAAAACAAAGGAAAAATAAAAAAACCAAAGAGGAAAAGAAAAAAGAATCCAAGGGGAAGATTGAGCAGACCTTGGATTCACGGTGCTAGGGCAGTTTCTTCAACGCTCCACCGAAAGTTAAAAGTCGTGGTAGGCAACAAGTTGATCATGGTTCAAGCTAAAAACTACACTCGAATCAGCGAGCCGTCCACCACACCTTAAATGGATGCGGCTGAAGAAGACATTGGAAAATATGGAAAGACTTCCTAGCAATTTAAAAGTGGCCCATATAATGAAGAGATATGGATACAACCCAGACAAGGGCTTGGAAAGGACGATCAAAGAATAAGAAAGCCATCAGATTTAAGGATAATCCTTTTAAGTACGACCCTCCAAAAGATCAAGTCGTACAGAGAAAAGTGGAAGTCTCCCCCTCCGTACCTTAAAAAGACGATCTTCCAAAAAAGAGGGATATTAGCATCAAGGGTAGCATTAGTCATTAAATGCCCTTCTTCCGATTTTAAGGGATGTAAACCCAATGACTATTAGAGATCACTCCTCGGGGTGTACCCGACCCCCGAGCATCTTTAGGGCACGCATTTCCCTTTGAATTACAAAAGAATGCTATTCTTACTACCTGCTTCTCTTCTTGCTAAATATATCTATACCCCATGAATAACCAGGTTTAGGCAAACGTTTTGTTCCAAAATGCGTCAAAATAATCAAAATGCCATAGACAAAATAAAGTCCGCTAGGTATCCCAAAAAATGAAAAAGGGGAACCTAGACAAAAGTTAGGACATACCACAGCATCCTAGGCCGAAAACCCAAAAGGGCGGACTAGAAAAATTAATCAGTCATAAATAGGCGCCATAAAGTAATCAGTTGAAGACGCCACCTCATGAAAACAAAAGGTTTGTTTGAACTAGCCTAAACACTGACCAACCTTGGCTAGCCATTCTTATAGAAACCTTTATTACAAAAATATCCCTCTAAAAAACATAAGTCTTTGCAATAAATCCCTTTCTTTCTATTCTCTTGACCCTTCATCATAAAGCATTCAAGTTATTGACTGGGAAATGTGGAAATATGGTGATCAATAGGAGGATTGAAATCCCTAAAGGAAAGGAAGAGGGGCATTGACATGACAATTGCTCTACATTCAAAAGGATTACTCTTCGGTTATAGCAAAGATCCGAGACGGCAAATCGGTACAGCTAATCATGTTGACAAAAGCACATGATGATGGAAGTAAACTTAACAGAAGCTGAATGGGTTCGAAGTTGATATGACCAGCTAAACCTTATTAAGAAAAACAGCTGAATGTTATATGTCGGGACAAGCCTATCAAAGGAAAGTAAAAAAGGCTTATAAAAAAAGGTCAACCCTCACATTTACCATAAGAAGGATTTAATGGTAAATAAGTTGCTTCCAACCCCAAAAGGATAAAATTGGAAAATGGGCAGTGAACTACGAAGGACCCCTTGTGGTCAAATGAGCTTTCTCGGAAAGGGCTCTTATCCTCGCCAATATGGATGGAAAAGAACTTTGACACCTAATGAACTCCGGTACGGTGAAGAAGTATTATGCTTAAAGACATTGCTCAAGACCAGTCAGGAATGAAAATCCGCAAAGGACATTCCTGGGCAAAAGATAAGATCCATATTCTTCGCTAGGATAAGTCCTAGGCAAAAAGAAGAGGTAAAAAAAAAAAAGTAAATTAAAAAAAAAAACTAAGAGCAATGGTTACTTTAGTCGAAAACTGAAAAGGCGGCTAAAGTAACATTCTTCCAGAAGCAAGCAGTCTGCATAGTCTTCACTCTGAGTTCAGGCATATCAACTAAAGCAATTAGGAGAACCAGGGGGCAGATATCATGGACATGACTGTTTAAGCCTATACAGTATAGCCAACCCTGACCACCCATTCTTCTAAATACCTTTTGAAATCCTTCTATAAAAGAAATAAGCTTTTGCTCATTTATCAATAAAATTCCTTTTCATTTCCTTTCTCTTGACCAAATATTATGGAAATGCCTCTTTATTGATAAATCATAAATATGTGCAAAGACCCTTCATCAAAGATCAATCATGCATCTAAAAAAGGGAAGCATATAAAAAATAATAAGAAAATAACAAAAGCCTGCTAGGATATTTTTAGGTAAAAATCAGGGTAGCCTGCTAGATCGGAAATCCCAAAAGAACGGTCTAGGCAAAAGATAAGGCAAAAGCCCCCTAAGATATTCTAGGCAAAAATTAAGGCAGCCCGCTAGATCAAAAAACCGTAAAAGGCGGTCTAGGCAAAAGATAGGGCTAAAACCAAAAGATGAGTAAAAAAAAGAGCCCATCTTCATGGTCATAAAGGAGGAGCCCATCGGCGTATTCATAAGAGCCAACGGGAGAAGGCCAGTTACTTTCTAAATGTATCAAAAATGAATAAACAAATAGATTGCATTTAGGACATTCACACACGAAGTAGTTGCATAATACGACTTTGTCAAAATCAAGAAAAATAATTTTCTTCAAGCAAGAATAATAAACATGCATATAAGGAGGATAGTCTCCATACTTGTGATTGAAAATAGGAGGCGCCAGAATCCAGTCTCCATATGAAAATCAAAATCGCAACAGGTGAAATCGAAATCATTTTAGCAGAATAAAGAGCTTTAAGAAAACCATAGCTCCAACCATTCTCCTCAAACCCCAATAGAAGGAGGGTACATCAAGAAAAGCCAATGGAAAGGCTCGATCATCCCCAAGCGGATCCTTGCCTACTCTGAAGGCAAAACAAAAAATTATTACTCCCTAACTCAACACCACCACATGAGTCATCAAGCATAAATCACTTGGAGCTACAATCAGCATCCTTCCACCCAGAAAAGACATCAACAAAAAAAGAAAGGCCGACGAAAAGGCTCGACCGTCCCCAAGAGGATTCTTGCCTATTCTAAAGGCAAAACAAAATGAAAAAGACTACTCCATGACTCAGCTTCATTACCGCATGAGTCATCAAGCAAACTCGTCCAGAATCTCCGCTTCATTCCACAAAGGAGAATAAGGACTACATAAGAGTCCATCAAAAGAAAATACGGAGTCAAATCCTCCACATCACCAGGGGGCAACAGAAGGAAAAGAAAGAAAAACTTTTCATCCCCTAACAGAGGCCACTACAGAAAAAGGCCAAATAAATGTCTCTAAACAGAGCATATCAAGGAAAATATCCACAAAAAAGGAAAAAACAAAAATTTCCATCTTCCAGCTCAAATAAGAGCTTCACTAGGCTAGGAGCCAGGATTCCATCATCAAATTTGGATCCCCAGGAAACCGACAGAATCCTCGGTGAATCCCAAAAAGAAAAAAGAAGAAAATATCTTCACCCCACTCAATAAAGGGCCTCACAAAGCCAGGAGTCAGAACTCCATCGTACTCCCAAGAAGCCAACAAATTCCCCAGGGCCAACAAAAAGGAAAGAGAAGAAAAGAAAACCTCTTCATCCCCAGCAGAAGATAAAAAGCCTGTGTGCACAAAAGAAAAAAGGCACACACATCCAAAATCAAAAATCCAAAAAATCGCGAGAAAAGGGTAAAAACCCATTACCCAGCAAAATAAGAGCTTAGGCAAAACTAGCTCAAACAACAGTAGCCAATAAGGAGTCAAAAAACTCCATTTCTCCCTAGAGGGACGATTCAAGACAGATCTCCGGAATGAAATTAATTCCCCAGTGGATCATCAACAAGAAAACTACCCCAGTGAGCCTACAATAAAGGCAAGCTACAAAATTATATCCACTGGGAGTTAATCGCTCATAACGCCCAAAGACGGATATCCATAGTGAAGCACAAAGCCTTCACTTACAACAAAGCAAGCAAAAAACTAATGGGAAATCAACCCATGCAAGAGGCAAATCCAAACCCTCAAAGTCTTCACCACTATTGAAGCATTCGCCTAATCAAGAGGCACAATCAAGAAGAGAATTCAAAATCCCCAGAGGATTCCCGCCTAAAAAGAGGCAATCAACAAGAATCCCCGGCAAAAGCCGGATGGCTAAACAGAAAAGCCAAAAATCAAAAATCCCCGGCAAAAGCCGGATGGCTAAACAGAAAAGCCAAAAAATCAAAAATCCCCGGCAAAGCCGGACGGCTAAACAGAAAAGCCAAAAATTAGAAATCCCCGACAAAAGCCGGATGGCTCAACAGAAAAGCCAAAAATCAGAAATCCCCGGCAAAGCCGGATGGCTAAACGAAAAAGCCAAAAATAAAGAATCTCCGGCAAAGCCGGATGGCTAAACAAAAAAGCCAAAATCAAAGAATCCCCGGTCAAGACCGGATGGCTAAAAGAAAAAGCCAAAACAATGAAATCCCCGGCAAAAGCCGGATGACTAAAAGAAAAAGCCAAAACAAAGAATCCCCGGCAAAAGTCGGATGGCTAAACAGAAAAGCCAAAAATCAGAAATCCCCGGCAAAGCCGGATGGCTAAACAAAAAAGCCAAAAACAAAGAATCCCCGGTAAAACCGGATGACTAACAGAAAAGTCAAAAAAATCAAATCAAATATTCCACACAGAACAGGCGCATGAACAGAAACAATAAGTCGCCAACACATCTCCAAAACCAGATGACCACAGGATTGACTATCAAAAAGTCATTCTAAAAGCTTTAAAGAATGGGGCTTATTCAGAACCTTGCAGAACGGGGTTCGGACCGGGTGGGGGTAGGTACCCATCAGAATCTTGCAGAACGAGATTCGGACCAGGTGGGGGTAGGTACCCATCAGAGCCTTGCAGAACGGGGTTCAGACCGGGTGGGGGTAGGTACCCATCAGAATCTTGCAGAACGAGATTCGGACCAGGTGGGGGTAGGTACCCATCAGAACCTTGTAGAACGGGGTTCGGACCAGGTGGGGGTAGGTACCCATCGAGCCTTGCGGAACGGGGTTCGGACCAGGTGGGGGTAGGTACCCGTCGAGCCTTGCGGAACGGGGTTCGGACCGGGTGGGGGTAGGTACCCATCGGAATCTTGCAAAACGAGATTCGGACCGAGGTGGGGGTAGGTACCCATCGAGCCTTGCGGAACGGGGTTCGGACCGGGTGGGGGTAGGTACCCATCAAAGCCTTGCGGAACGGGGTTCGGACCGGGTGGGTTTTAGGTACCTATCATAATCTTGCAGAACGAGATTCAGACCGGGTGGGGGTAGGTACCCATCAGAGCCTTGCAGAACGGGGTTCGGACCAGGTGGGGGTAGGTACCCATCGAATCTTGCGGAACGAGATTCGGACCGGGTGGGGGTAGGTACCCACCGGAACCTTGCAGAACGGGGTTCAGACCGGATGAGGGTAAGTACTCATCAGAATCTAGCAAAAATGCAGATTCGCACCGGGTGGGGGTTAGTACCCACCAAAACCTTAAAAATAAGGTTTGTACCGGATGAGGGTCAGTACTCATCAAAACTTAGCAGAATGCATTAGGTGGAGTAAAAATACTCACCTAAGCATTTCAAAAATGGGTTGCAAAGACCTTACTTCTACTAGAGGATAGTTCAGTGTTGAGCACCTCGGAAGTAAGTACCCACAAGAGTTTAGCAAAATGCGAACTCATACGGGTGAGGGTAGGTACTCACCAAAACCTTGCGGAACAAGGTTCATACCTAGTGGGGGTAGGTACCCACAAAAGTCTAGTAAAATACGGACTTATACCGGGTGAGGGTAAGTACTCACCAGAGCTTTATAAAAGGAGGCTCAAACCAGATAGGGGTTGGTACCTATCAAAGTATTTATCATCCGGAGGATCAGCAAAGAAGCAACATCCGAAGGATAACCGGGCAAAAGGGTTAACTCCTTCCCCTGCCGAATAACTTTGTCGGTATATTAAAACCAACAAATTATTTAGGCAGGTGAAGGGGGGGCAGCTGTAGACCCCTAATTTTGCCCGGCCTCTCAAAATAAAAGCTAGGGAAACTTCACATGAAAATAAAGTTCACCCGGCTTCCTATCAAAAACCGAGAAAGACCTCCCGCAACAAGACGGAGTTCACCCATCCACACAATAAAGACTAAAGAGACTTCCTACACGAAGATAAAGCTCGCCCGACATCTTAATGAAGGCCAAGAAGACTTCCTATATGAAGATAAAGCTTCAACGGACACACATCGGCATCAAACGATGTCTGAAAAAGGAAAGGAAAGCTTCCCAGGGGTCCCAGAACACAAGAACTGCTGAAAACAGGTCGAGACAGCCGTCCCAAACAACCTAGGACAGTCGAGACGACCGTCCCAAATGACACTGGCCGTCCCACACGTTCCAGGGGTGGAGTCAAGAACAAAAAATTCAACTGGGACGGCCATCCCAAACACACGTGACCGTCCCAAACTGACTCAGTGCAAATTTTGCATTTGGGACGGCCGTCCCAACTCAGACGGCCATCCCAAAGTTCCAGGCGAAAAAAGGCTATAAATAGGAGGCCCTTAGGTCATTCTCCACACACCTGACACCCCAGACAACTCCAAGACTTGTCTTCTTCTCTCCCTCCTTCGAATGATCTTTCTGATTGCCTTTAATAGGTAACAATCAGTTAAGGAATTTTATTCCGGCATTCGATTCTTCAGTAAAAGTTTAGTCGAGTCGATATTATTTTCGAGAGGAGTGTCATTGTAGAGCGAAGGATTGCCGCAAAGCATCCTCTGTGTAAAGACTTATAATATAAAGCTTGCTTCGGAGGTTCTTCTCAATCCTCTTCTCTTTTACTGCTTTATTTATTCCTTTTTGTATGCAATGTAAATAAAATCATGTAGATAGCCATATTTAAATACTGTATGAATAAAAGAGGGTAATAGCGTAATTTCTCATAATCTTTACTTAAATGAATTAATCTGTCATAGGGAACCCGAAAGGGGCGTTGTGGGGTGCTAATACCTTCCCCACACGTAACTAACTCCCTTACCCGACTCTGGTTATAATGGCCAAGTTTGGTTTTTATTAAAATCAATGCCTTTTTCTCCTTTTTCAATGTTTATGGTCAAAACATTGGTGGCGACTCCAAAACAACCCTTTTCGAAAACCTTGTTTCTATTAGAGGATAGTTCAGTGTTGAGCGCCTCGGAAGCAATGAACATATTTTTAACAAAAAATGCGAGTCTCAACCATCTTTTCGCGACCGCTCGCATTAACGTTTGAGACGTCCCAGGATGTCGGAACGGACGGCGGCGACAACTCTCAAGATGTGCTATTTCGTCACTCATGTCCTGGAATAGACTATCTTATTCAAGCCTCGAAATTTTCAGTGCTTGTTTAGTCTCTTCATATTCATGGGACGTAGAAACCTGAACCTTTCCAAGTTCTTTATCTCCTAGATAGACTGGTCTTTCCCATGCTTTCCGGACAGCTGATACTTCTTCAAAGCTATGGGAGTAATGGCATAGACTCAGCCCTCTGAGCTCTTCTTGAGTTGGCACAGTCTGGGTTCTCATGAGTTGTCTCATAGCTATCTTAGGAGAGTAAGCTATACAACCCCTGAGGCTTGGTAGTGGTATGCTCGGGTATTCTCTGCATCGTATAACAATATAACCGGGTCGGAACCAAGGGCAAACCCATGATACATGCTCTATGTTCCAATTTTCTAACTCGGTTTTCCATTCTAAAGCTTGACGGTGCTGAAGAGGGATTTTTGCAAAACTTCTTAAAGGATCAGGGAATATACCCATGTGGCTTGAAGCGTAGAAGTGAGTGACGCCCCATACATATACTAATGAAGTGCAGCATCAAAGTGTTTTCCCCTATTTCTGTCGGCAAAAATCTACTGAAAGCAGGGTATCAGCAAGAATTGCAGGTATAGGACTCTTAGAGTATACATCCCAGGCAAAGAATGCATCTATTGCAGCATGATCCACAATGTTCACATGAAATGGGAATAATATGATTCCGAACATTGCCAATGCTAGAGTTTTGTTGAAGGTAGACCAATCTTTCTTTTCAGCCAAAGAGATTAAGTGGTATTCTATTATGGACATTTTCCAACCTCGGATGTTCCTTTTTCCCTCTAGGATGGATTGATGAGTGTAGACCCCTAATTTTGCCCGGCCTCTCAAAATAAAAGCTAGAGGAACTTCGCCCGAAGATGGAGTTCTCCGGCTTCCCAAAACTGAGGAAACCTCCTGCAACAACACGGAGCTTGCTCATCTGCACGATAAAAGTTAAAAAGACCTCGTACAAACAAAGGAAAAGTTCGCCTGGCATCTTAATGAAGGCCAAGAAGACTCACCTAAGCCTTGTGAAAAAGGCTTATCATTCACACCGGGTGGGGGTGTGTACTCACCTAAGCCTTGCGAAAAAGGCTTATCATTCACACCGGGTGGGGGTGTGTACTCACCTAAGCCTTGTGAAAAAGGCTTATCATTCACACCGGGTGGGGGTGTGTACTCAACTAAGCCTTGCGAAAAAGGCTTATCATTCACACCGGGTGGGGGAGTGTACTCACCTAAGCCTTGTGAAAAAAGGCTTATCATTCACACCGGGTGGGGGTGTGTACTCACCTAAGCCTTGCGAAAAAGGCTTATCATTCACACCGGGTGGGGGTGTGTACTCACCTAAGCCTTGTGAAAAAGGCTTATCATTCACACCGGGTGGGGGTGTGTACTCACCTAAGCCTTGCGAAAAAGGCTTCTCATTCACACGGGGTGGGGGTGTGTACTCACCTAAGCCTTGTGAAAAAAGGCTTATCATTCACACCGGGTGGGGGTGTGTACTCACCTAAGCCTTGCGAAAAAGGCTTATCATTCACACCGGGTGGGGGTGTGTACTCACCTAAGCCTTGTGAAAAAGGCTTATCATTCACACCGGGTGGGGGTGTGTACTCACCTAAGCCTTGCGAAAAAGGCTTCTCATTCACACGGGGTGGGGGTGTGTACTCACCTAAGCCTTGTGAAAAAAGGCTTATCATTCACACCGGGTGGGGGTGTGTACTCACCTAAGCCTTGTGAAAAAGGCTTATCATTCACACCGGGTGGGGGTGTGTACTCACCTAAGCCTTGTGAAAAAGGCTTATCATTCACATCGGGTGGGGTTGTGTACTCACCTAAGCCTTGCGAAAAAGGCTTATTATTCACACCGGGTGGGGGTGTGTACTCACCTAAGCCTTGCGAAAAAGGCTTATCATTCACACCGGGTGGGGGTGTGTACTCACCTAAGCCTTGCGAAAAAGGCTTATCATTCACATCGGGTGGGGTGCGTACTCACCTAAGCCTTGCAGAACGAGGCTTATCAAAAAACCTAGCAAAAATGCATCTGGTGGAGTAAAAATACTCACCAGGAGCATTGCAAAAAACGGGTGCAAAGACCTTGCTTTTATTAGAGGATAGTTCAGTGTTGAACACCTCGGAAGTAAATACCCATAAGAGTTTAAGCAAAACGTAAACTCATACCAGGTGAGGGTAGGTACTCACCAAAACCATTGCAGAACAAGGTTCATACCTAGTGGGGGTAGGTACCCACAAAAGTCTAGTAAAAATACAGACTTATACCCGGTGAGGGTAAGTACTCACCAGAGCCTTAGAAAAGAAGGCTCAAACCCGATAGGGGTTAGTACCTATCAAAATATTTATCATCCGGAGGATCGAGCAAGGAGCGAGCATCAGAAGGATAGCCAGGCAAAGGGTTAACTCCTTCCCCTACCAACTAATTTTGTCAGCATATTAAAACCAACGAATTAGTTAGGCAGGTGAAGGGGGGGCAGCTGTAGACCCCTAATTTTGCCCGGCCTCTCAAAATAAAAGTTAGAGGAACTTCGCCCGAAGATGGAGTTCATCCGGCTTCCCAAAACCGAGGAAACCTCCTGCAACAACACGGAGCTTGCTCATTTGCACGATAAAAGTTAAAAAGACCTCGTACAAACAAAGGAAAAGTTCGCCTGGCATCTTAATGAAGGCCAAGAAGACTTCCTACATGAAGATAAAGCTTCAACGGACATATATCGGCATCAATCCACGTCCGAAACAGGAAAGGAAAGCTTCCCGGGGGTCCCAGAACGCGAAAGCTGGATAAAACAGGCCGAGACCACCGTCCCGTAGTTGGGACGGCCGTCCCAACTGGCCCAGAACAAGTGGGACACGCGTCCCAGATGTGGGACGGCCGTCCCAAACGTCAGGGGGTCTCAGCCTTTGTAAAATTGCATTTGGGACGGCCGTCCCAACCCAGACTGGCCGTCCCAGATTGGCACAATGCAGAAAACGCGTTTGGGACGGCCGTCCCAACCCAGACGGCCGTCCCAAAGTTCCAGGCAGCGAAAAAACTATAAATAGGAGGTTCATTTGTCATTCTCCACACACCAGACAACTCAGAGACTTGTCTTCTTCTTTCCCTCTCTCGAATGATCTTTCTGATTGCCTTTAAAAGGTAACAATCAGTTAAGGAATTTGTATTCCGGCATTCGATTCTTCTAGAAAATTTAGTCGAGTCGAGTCTGTAATCGAGAGGAGAGAACAATTGTAGAGCGAAGGACTGCCGAAACGCGTCCTCTTTGTACAAGAATCATAATATAAAGCTTGCTACGGAGGTTTTTCTCAATTCTCTTCTTCTTTACTGCTTTATTTATTGTTTTCTGTATGCAATGTAGATACATCATGTAGATAACCATATCTAAATAACTGTACGAATAAAATAGGGTAAATGCGTAATTTCTCATAATCTTCACTTAATGAATAAATCCGTCATAGGGAACCCGAAAGGGGCGTTGTGGGGGTGCTAATACCTTCCCCACACGTAACTAACTCCCTTACCCAACTCTGGTTATAATGGCCAAGTTGGTTTTTAATAAAATCAACACCTTTTTTCCTTTTCCAATGTTTCTGGTCAAAACATTGGTGGCGACTCCAAAAGAACCCCTTTTCGAAAACCTTGCTTCTATTAGAGGATAGTTCAGTGTTGAGCACCTCGGAAGCAATGAACACAATTTTAACAAAAAACGCGAGTCTCAACCATCTTTTCGCGACCGCTCGCATAAACGTTCGAGACGTCCTTCGGACGTCGGAACGGACGGCGGCGACAGATGGCGACTCCACTGGGGAAGTCCGAGAGTTGATCCCATTTAGTGACGGATAAATTCAAACTAAGCAAAGATTTGAAATTATGCCTTTACCCTTCTGTATGTTTTTATTGTATGGCTTTAAATAACTGCTGTATGATTATTTTTGCAAATTGTTTGAAATATAAATTGCACACAAAAACCCTTGCACACAACAGTCCCTCTATACCCAGGGGCAAGAGTGAATACCTATAGGGAGTGGGTGGCAGATACGATCGGTTAGTTGGCACACGGGGCTACTACCGTTGTCGGAAAACCACCAACTCAAGGTGATAACTCTCTTCTTTTGGTCTAAGGGTGTCGACACGGAGTTCCGTGCATGACCCGAGGATTGAAAGATTGAGAGGTCCCTATAATGGGGGCACCTTGGGGACCTTTGGCCTGGTGAGAACAGTTAGAACCACCTAAACCAAGCACGTTTCTGCCGGAAAATCCCACCTCGTGATTAAATAAGCGTGGCTCTGCTCATGGATGTATGAATTGTGTGTGCATTCGTTTGCTGCATTTGTATTGATGCATTAACATAGGGTAATTATACAACAAACAAACAAAATGAAAAACCCTAAAAATAAAAAAAGCGATAAGATAAAGACCTTTATCTCGGACAGTCTTCAGTTAAGCTAGCCTGGTTTCAGGTTCTTTGCAAGCTAAGTAGCCACGTTGACCGACAGAAGAGATAAAGGGTCATAAAAAATATAAAAACAATTAAAGCAATAAAAATGCCTTTTACAAAATAAAAGTTTTTAACAAAAGTCCTATAATTCATACAATTCGTTGCTTATAAAAATAAAAAGAGAAGAAAATAGGACTCTCTTCATTGAAATCCATAAACATTCATATAAATAAGCTTTCCTTACAAGAAAAACCCAGTATTATCATGCATCATATTAGGAATAAAACATGATAATACTTAGAAAAATAAACACTTGCATACATGCATTTACAAAAACCCATCCTCATATCATGCATTTTCACTTTTGCTAGATAATGGAGGGATCCGGTAGTAGACAATTAAAGAAAGTGGAGATCCTTCTGTACCGTGTAGAGAAGCTAAGGCAGTTGTGTACTTATATGCCGCCGGAGGTCTGTGCTAGTTTTGAGAAATCTTATGGAAGAATTCTTGACCTCCTAAAGATCAGCATCGATCCAATATTTGTTAGAGCATTGGTCCACTTCTGGAGTCCCAATCTGCACTGCTTTGAGTTTTCGCAGTTTGACCTGGTACCAACCTTAGAGGAATACGAACTCATGGTTAGATGGCCTCAGTCAGTTGGGGTTTATGTCTGCTCAGGAGAATATACGACCGTGAGAAAGGTTGCTACTATCATACGACTGCCCTCTCATCAATCTGCCTTACAGGGGAAAGGGAATGTCCGAGGTTGGAAAATATCTGTAATAGAAGACCACCTGACCTCTTTAGCTGAAAAGAAAGATTGGTCTACATTCAACAAAACTCTAGCATTGGCAATGTTCGGAATCATATTATTCCCATTTCATGCGAATATTGTGGATCATGCTGCGATGGATGCATTCTTTGCCTGGGATGTGTATTCAAAAAGTCCTATACCTGCAATCCTTGCTGATACCCTGCTTTCTGTAGAATTTTGCCGACAGAAACAGGGAAAAACACTCAGATGTTGTACTTCACTGTTATATGTATGGGGTGTTACTCACTTTTACGCCTCAAGCCACATGGGTGTATTTCCTGACCCTTTAAGAAGTTTCTCAAAAATCCCTCTTCAACATCATCAAGCTTTAGAGTGGAGAGCCGAGTTAGAAAACTGGAACATAGAGCATGTATCTTGGGTTTGCCCTTGGTTCCGACCCGGTTATATTCTGGTACGATGCGGAGATTACCTGAGCATACCACTTCTAGGTCTCAGAGGTTGTATAGCCTACTCTCCTAAAATGGCTATGAGACAACTTATGAGAACTCAGACTGCGCCAACCCAAGAAGAGCTCAGAGGGCTGAGTCTATGCCACTATTCCCATAGCTTTGAAGAAGTATCTGCTGTTTGGAAAGCATGGGAAAGACCAGTCTACATGGGGGATAAAGAACTCGGAAAGGCTCGGGTATCTACATCCCGTGAGTACAAGGAATGGAGGAAAAATAGAGGGATACCCCAGCCATCTGCTTCATTCACCACGACATTAGCCAGTGAGGAGCTACAACTGCAGGTCAATGCCTTGAACAAGAGGGTTGAAGTCATGGAAGCTCGACTGAGGGCTTTTGAAGAAAAAGAGCAAGAATCAGCCCTTATAATAGATGGTCTAAAAAGGCAATGCAAAAAGAAGGACCACGAAATAGAGCATCTTAAAGATGATTGTGCTGACTATCAGGAAGAGACTAAACAAGCATTGAAGATGCCAAGGCTTGAGCAAGATAGTCTATTCCGGGACATGAGCGATGAAATAGCACATCTTGAGAGTGCGCTGACAGAACAGGCAAAAACGATCAAGCTAATACAGGATGACCTAGCAAATACTCGGTCAGAAGCACAAAAGTGGTGGGAAACCGCTGAAAAATACAGAGAAGACCTAGAGGAGCTACGTGAAAAAGAAAAAGATGGATTAGCTCAATACGGTCAACTACTTCGCGAAAGAGACCAAGCAATAGAAAGGTCTGATCAGCAGCAAGCCTTGATCGTTCATCAAGAAGAAAAGATAAAAGAGGCTCGTCAATATAGTGAAGATATGAGCCAGGCGGTATCTGAGCAAATCAAGACGCTCAGAAATTACGTGATAACAGCTGAAGACGAATTATGAAGAAAGCCTAATTTACCTATAGGATTCTTCAAGCTTTTTCGCTTTTGTCAACATTTGCTTCAAAGCATTGTATAGAAGGATAAACACTTTCTAATAAAAGTATTTTTTTTCCTTAAATTGTCTATTGCATTCATAAGTTGCATACATTCATACATCCCTCCTCATTTTAATAACAAAGATAATAAAAAGAAAGGATTAACTGATGTGCTTTCCACAAATCAGAAAAATGGAAAAGAAGCCTTTCGTCATCAAAATCTCTACGACGGTCGATAAACTCGAAGATAATAACAAACAAGCACCGTTAATCATTCCAAACACTAAAAGGGAAGAAGCAATAACGCCTTTACGCTTATTCATACCGCGTCCTTTCCCTTATTCATCAAATAAAGTTGTACCCTGGAGATACTCAGAAGAATCGCCAATCAATCAAGATATCTCCAACATAGCCGGTATTGGGGGCATGACTCGAAGTGGAAGAATATATTCCCCCAAGGAATTACAAGATAATATTCCTAAAGAAAAGGCAAAAAATAAAGCCGAAGAAGAAAAGGAATCCAAGGAGGAGACAGATGAGTTACTCCAGTACATAAGACAAAGCGAGTACTCCATCATAGATCAACTCAATCGTACTCCAGCAAAGATAACTTTGTTATCACTCATCATGAGTTCGGAACCGCATCAAAACGCACTGTTAAAGGTTTTGAATGAATCATTCGTTCCGCATGCAATATCCCAAGACAAGTTCGAAGGAATTATTAGTAATATTACAGCTAATAATCATCTTACCTTCACCAACAAAGAATTCCCTTTGGAAGGGTCAAATCATAATAAGCCTTTGCATATCTCTGTCAAATGCAAAGAATATCTCATTTCCAAAGTACTTGTGGATAATGGGTCATCCCTAAATGTTATGCCTAAAAGTACACTCGACAAAATAACAGTGCAAGGAGCCCACATGCGCCCGAGTAATACAGTTGTTCGAGCCTTTGACGGGTCAAGACGTGAAGTAGTAGGAGAGATTAGTCTACCTATCCAAATTGGACCTACTATTTTCAACATAGACTTCCACGTGATGGATATCACGCCAGCATACAGTTGTCTCCTTGGTAGACCTAGGATTCATAGCGCTAAGGCAATACCTTCAACGCTCCACCAGAAAGTCAAGTTTGTGACAAACGATAAACTCGTCACAGTTCAAGCTGAAGAAGACTTTCTAATAAGCAAACCGTCTGTCCAACCATATGTGGATGCAGCTGAAGAGGCTCTTGAAACATCTTTTCAAGCACTCGAAATTGCCAATATAGAAAGACTCCCTAGTAATATGAAGGTGGCCCATATGATGAAAAGATATGGATATTACCCAGGACAGGGACTTGGAAAGAACGCTCAAGGCATAAGAGAGCCACCAGATTTCAAGGACAACCCGCTAAAGTATGGATTAGGGTACGACCCTACAAAAGATCAAGCCATACGGAAAATAGGGAAATCTTACCCCTCGAAGATCATATTCCGAAAAGGAGGGGTATTAGCGCAAAGGGTAGCGTTAGTCATTAGGTGTCCTTCTTCTGATTCTAAAGGATGTAAACCTAGTGACTATTAGAGATCACTCCTCGGGGTGTGCCCGTCCCCCGAGCATCTTTAGGGCACACATTTCCCTGAAATTACAAAAGAATGCTATTCTTACTATCTGCTTCTTTTCTTACTAAATGTATCTATACCCCATTTTAATAAACAAGGTTTAGATAAAGTGTTTTGTTCCAAATGCGTCTGAATAATTAAAGCGCCGCAAAGTAAAGTAAAAAAGGATTGATTAATTAAAAACACAACTAAAATTTATCTTGATAAAATCAAGTTTCGACAATGTTGTGCAAAAAAATATACGCATACAAAAAAGGAAAGCCTGTCAAGGTCAAAGACCGAGACAAGAAAATAAAAGGGCAAAATACCTGGCAGGAAACCCACAAAGGGGGCTGTGCAAAAGTTAGGGTAAACCCGGCAGGAGATCCGAACAATAATAAAGGGTAACCTGGGCAAAAGTTAGGGTTATAAAAAGTCCGCTAGGTATTCCTTAAAAATAAATACAAAAGAGGGAAACCTAGACAAAAGTTAGGACATAAGCACAGCATCCTAGACTGAAAACCCGAAAGGGCGGCCTAGCGAAGTTAATCAATCGCAAAAAAGCGCTATATAACAATAAGCAACGACGCCTCGTTATAAGAGCAAAATGTTTTGTCTAAACTAGCCTAAACACCGACCAACCTGGGCTAGCCATTCTTACAAAGACCTTTCATACAAAAATATCCCTCTAAAACACAAGCCTTTGATACAAATCCTTTTCTTTCTCTTCTCTTGACCATTTCACTATAAAGCATTCAAGTAATAAAGGGGAATGTGGTAACATAGTGATCAATAGGAAGGTTGAAATCCCTAAGGAAAGGAAGAAAGGCATTGATATGGCAGTTGCCCTACAAAACAGAAGATTACTCTTCGGCCATAGCAAAGAAAATTCCAAGACGGCAAATCAATACAGCTAAGCTTGTTATCCAAGAAACAAGATGACATTAAGGTACAACACCAAGAACGCACCCGAAGTCAAAGCGCATAAGTTAAAACTTTCGAAATATTAACTGAAATAGATCATAGGATGCATTTCATAAAACATTACATGCATTAAAACATCAATGAATGGAGTCCCATCTTCTTTCTCATCAAAAACTAGAAAAACCAGCATAAGAAGCTTGGGACGGCCGTCCCAATGTCCAGACGGTCGTCCCAAGTGCCATTTCTTGTTTGAGACGTGCGTCTCAGGTGGGGGCTGAGCCATGACCAATTTTGCCATTTGAGACGGCCGTCCCAACCCAGACGGCCGTCCCAAACTCCCCTGCGCGGCTATATATGAGAGGTGCAGGAATTGAGCTTTGGCACCTCATTCCAAGCCTCCTATCTTGCTCTTCCTCCTCCTCCATACATTTTTAGCATTTCTAAGAGAGTAGAGCTCACAATGGAACACGGAGAAGCCTCGTCCAGAAGAAAACGCACCAGGACTGCTGCTAGGAGAACTCCTGTCACTAGCATGATGATGGCAGAAGCGCATCAACAACGACTGGCAAATATCCAACAATTTGCCTGGTACCCTATGCTGCGGTTAAATTTTGAGATCCTTGCTACATTCGGCTGGGAGCAAGACGTTAGGAAGTTCATCCACAACATAGGATGGGACTTCCTACTCCGTGAGCCGCCCACTCGGATCCATCGCACCGCTACAATGGAGTTTCTCGCCTCTGTCAACATGATGGAAATGCCATCTACAATTCCTGGAGTGCCACCAACACAAGCTGTCTCCTACTGGATGGATGGAGCCTACCGGACCACTGCCCTGGATGACTTCAACGTCATCATGGGATTCTGCCAACGAGCCGATACAAGAACACCAGAATATTGGTCTGCATATCTAGAGAAACCTACCGTTCTCACCACCACCAGTATGTGGAAGGAGATTACTGGAGCTATCAATCTCCCATCTAATCTGAAGAGTGCAGCCTTCAATCCCCCTTTTCGCATTTGCCACAAATTACTTGCTGGGACCATTCACAACAAGAAGGAAAGCCAGGGAAAGGTCACGCTGGCTGATCTTTTTATAGTTTACTGCATGCATCAGAGACACCGATGTAACACGGGATACGCATTCCTGAAGGCTGTAAAGGAATGCGGTACTCGGGGACCAGCGGGAGCGATCATGGTGGCTCCCTTCCTTACCCCTCTAGCTGAATATTGGGGATGCACGGACGGAGAAGATATCCCAGCTGAACTTCAACCAGAGCCTATCAACGGAGGAGTGCTGACGCACATGAATATCCTCAGCAGAGAAGGAACAGGGTTCATCTTAAACCCTATCATCTCAATTTCATGGGATATGCGCGACTTCGGTATGCCGCAAGACATCCCCACTACTTCAGAATCCCAGCAGCAATCACGCGATCCGGACTTCTCCGGCTTGTACCGACGCTTAGACAAGGAACACGCCTATATGGAAGGAGAGTTCCAGTTTATACGCCAATAGTTTAGCCAACTGACTGTCAGGCAAGATAGGACGGACCGCCAGATAGAGAGCCTGGTCCAGACTCAGGCGAGATTCCAGCGCCGCCTACTCCGCCGCTTCCCTTCGCCAGCACCATCTGCCCATTCCAGCCCAGAGGCAGACGATTAGGATTTATTTTTATAGCTTTCTAGTATTTCGAATATGCTTAAAATGTATCCAACAAAAGCAGTAATAAATATTTCTGTTTTACACTTAGCATTTTAAAAGCCCATGTGTACAAAATAAAAGGCACACATGATCTATTAAAAAGTCAAATTTCAAACAAAGCTCGCGATAAAAATTAAATCGCGAAAGAAAAAGACGAAATCAAAAACCATTTCAGCAGAATAAGGAGCTTCAAGGAAAATAGCTCCAACCATCAACCTTCTATACCAACAAAAGAAGGTACGTCAAAATAGAAAAGCCAACAGAAAGGCTTGAAAATCCCCAAAGAAGATCTTTGCCTATTCAAAGGCAGAAAAATACTTCATGACTCAGCGCCACCACATGAGTCATCAAACATAGTCATTCAAAGCTGCAATCAGCATCCTTCCATCCAAGAAAGAAGGACACCATCAAAATGAAAAAAGCCAAATGGAAAGGCTTGACCATCCCCAAGAAGATCCTTACCTACTCCAAAGGCAAAACAAAAAGACTACCTCACGACTCAGCTTCATCACCACATGAGTCATCAAGCACACTCATGCAAGAGTCTCCGTCACTTCCCCAAAGCAGAATAAGGAGAATAAGGAGAATAAGGACTACATAAGAGTCCATCAAAGAAAATACGGAATCAAATCCTCCACATCACTAGGGGGCAACCAAAGGAAAAGAAAGAAAAACTTTTCATCCCCTAATAGAGGCCACCACAGAAAAAGGCCAAATAAAAATCTCCAAGAAAAGTATATCAAGAAAAGTCTACAAAAAGACAAAAAGAGGAAAACAAAAATTTTTCCATCTTCCAGCTCAGATAAGAAGCTTCACAAAGCCAGGAGCCAAGACTCCATCATCAAATTTGAATCCCCAGGAAGCTGACAAACTCCTCGATGAATCCCAAGAGAAAAAGAAAATCTCTTCATTCCGCTCAATAAAGAGCCTCACAAAGTGAGAAGCTCAAAACTAATCAAGGATTAGATCCCCAAGAGAAAAATTTCCTAGGGATCACCAAAAAGAAAAGAGAAAAAATATCTTTTCATCCAAAGAAAAAGCCAATGTGCATAAAAGGCGCACATACAAATCCATTCCCCAGCAGGAATAAGAGCATAGGCAAAGCCAGCTCAAACAACAGCGTCAAATAAGGAGTCAAAAACTCCATTCCTCCCTAGGGGGGCAATTCAAAATAGATCCCCGGAATGAAATTAATTCCCCAATGGATCATCAAAAAGAAAAATCCCCAGCGAGCCTACCAAACGAAGGCAAAACTACAAGTTTATATCCTCAGGGAATCGCGTATAAATTCCCAAATACAAATATCCCCAGTGAAAAGCAAAGTCTTCACTTCCAACAGGCAAGCAGAAAGCCAATATCCCCAAGAAACGGGAAATCAACAATCCAAAACCTAAGTCTTCACCACTATTGAAGCATATGCCTAAATCAAGAGGCACAACCAAATAGAAATCACATCCCCAAGTGGGTTCTTGCCTAAACAAAAGGCACAATCAACAAAAAGCTCAAATCCCCAGAGGATTTCTGCCTGATCAAGAGGTGCAACCAAACAAAAATCTCACCAAGTGGATTTCCGCCTAATCAAGAGGCGCAACTAATAGAAATCAAAATCCCCAAAGGATTCCTGCCTAAACAAGAGGCAACCAACAAAGAATCCCCGGTCAAGACCGGTTGGCTAAAAGAAAAAGCCAAAACAATGAAATCCTCGGTCAAGACCGGATGGCTAAAAGAAAAAGCCAAAATACAGAAATCCCCGGTCAAGACCGGATGGCTAAAAGAAAAAGCCAAAACATTGAAATCCCCATGGCTAAACAGAAAAGCCAAAATCAAAGAATCCCCGGCAAAAGCCAGATGGCTAAAACAAGAAAAGCCAAAATACAGAAATCCCTGGTAAAACCAGATGACTAAAACAGAAAAGTCAAAAAGAAAAATCAAATATTCCCCAGAGACGCATGACCAAAAACAGTAAGCCGTCAACTCATCTCCAAAAAACAGATGATCATAGGATTGACTACAAAAAAGTTCATCCTATAAGCCTTGCGAAAAAGGCTTATCATTCACACTGGGTGGGGTGTGTACTCACCTAAGCCTTATGAAAAAGGCTTATCATTCACACCGGGTGGGGGTGTGTACTCACCTAAGCCTTGCGAAAAAGGCTTATCATTCACACCGGGTGGGGGTGTGTACTCACCTAAGCCTTGCGAAAAAGGCTTATCATTCACACCGGGTGGGGGTGTGTACTCACCTAAGCCTTGTGAAAAAGGCTTATCATTCACATCGGGTGGGGGTGTGTACTCACCTAAGCCTTGCAAAAAAGGCTTATCATTCACACCGGGAGGGGGTGTGTACTCACCTAAGCCTTGTGAAAAAAGGCTTATCATTCACACCGGGTGGGGGTGTGTACTCACCTAAGCCTTGCGAAAAAGGCTTATCATTCACACCGGGTGGGGGTGTGTACTCACCTAAGCCTTGTGAAAAAGGCTTATCATTCACACCGGGTGGGGGTGTGTACTCACCTAAGCCTTGCGAAAAAGGCTTATCATTCACACCGGGTGGGGGTGTGTACTCACCTAAGCCTTGTGAAAAAGGCTTATCATTCACACCGGGTGGGGGTGTGTACTCACCTAAGCCTTGCGAAAAAGGCTTATCATTCACACCGGGTGGGGGTGTGTACTCACCTAAGCCTTGCGAAAAAGGCTTATCATTCACACCGGGTGGGGGTGTGTACTCACCTAAGCCTTGCGAAAAAGGCTTATCATTCACACCGGGTGGGGTGTGTACTCACCTAAGCCTTGCAGAACGAGGCTTATCAAAAAACCTAGCAAAAATGCATCAGGTGGAGTAAAAATACTCACCAGGAGCATTGCAAAAAACCGGTGCAAAGACCTTGCTTCTATTAGAGGATAGTTCGGTGTTGAACACCTCGGAAGTAAATACCCATAAGAGTTTAAGCAAAACGTAAACTCATACCAGGTGAGGGTAGGTACTCACCAAAACCATTGCAGAACAAGGTTCATACCTAGTGGGGGTAGGTACCCACAAAAGTCTAGTAAAAATACAGACTTATACCCGGTGAGGGTAAGTACTCACCAGAGCCTTAGAAAAAGAAGGTTCAAACCCGATAGGGGTTAGTACCTATCAAAATATTTATCATCCGGAGGATCAGCAAGGAGCAGCATCCGAAGGATAGCCGGGCAAAAGGGTTAACTCCTTCCCATACCAACTAATTTTGTCGGCATATTAAAACCAACGAATTAGTTAGGCAGGTGAAGGGGGGGCAGCTGTAGACCCCTAATTTTGCCCGGCCTCTCAAAATAAAAGCTAGAGGAACTTCGCCCGAAGATGGAGTTCATCCGGCTTCCCAAAACCGAGGAAACCTCCTGCAACAACACGGAGCTTGCTCATCTGCACGATAAAAGTTAAAAAGACCTCGTACAAACAAAGGAAAAGTTCGCCTGGCATCTTAATGAAGGCCAAGAAGACTTCCTACATGAAGATAAAGCTTCAACGGACATATATCGGAATCAATCCACGTCTGAAACAGGAAAGGAAAGCTTCCCGGGGGTTCCAGAACGCGAAAGCTGGATAAAACAGGCCGAGACCACCGTCCCGTAGTTGGGACGGCCGTCCCAACTGGCCCAGAACAAGTGGGACGCGTGTCCCAGATGTGGGACGGCCGTCCCAAACGTCAGGGGGTCTCAGCCTTTGTAAAATTGCATTTGGGACGGCCGTCCCAACCCAGACTGGCCGTCCCAGATTGGCACAATGCAGAAAATGCGTTTGGGACGGCCGTCCCAACCCAGACGGCCGTCCCAAAGTTCCAGGCAGCGAAAAAACTATAAATAGGAGGTTCATTTGTCATTCTCCACACACCAGACAACTCAGAGACTTGTCTTCTTCTTTCCCTCTCTCGAATGATCTTTCTGATTGCCTTTAAAAGGTAACAATCAGTTAAGGAATTTGTATTCCGGCATTCGATTCTTCTAGAAAATTTAGTCGAGTTGAGTCTATAATCGAGAGGAGAGAACAATTGTAGAGCGAAGGACTGCCGAAACGCGTCCTCTTTGTACAAGAATCATAATATAAAGCTTGCTACGGAGGTTTTTCTCAATTCTCTTCTTCTTTACTGCTTTATTTATTGTTTTCTGTATGCAATGTAGATACATCATGTAGATAACCATATCTAAATAACTGTACGAATAAAATTGGGTAAATGCGTAATTTCTCATAATCTTCACTTAATGAATAAATCCGTCATAGGGAACCCGAAAGGGGCGTTGTGGGGGTGCTAATACCTTCCCCACACGTAACTAACTCCCTTACCCAACTCTGGTTATAATGGCCAAGTTGGTTTTTAATAAAATCAACACCTTTTTTCCTTTTCCAATGTTTCTGGTCAAAACATTGGTGGCGACTCCAAAAGAACCCCTTTTCGAAAACCTTGCTTCTATTAGAGGATAGTTCAGTGTTGAGCACCTCGGAAGCAATGAACACAATTTTAACAAAAAACGCGAGTCTCAACCATCTTTTCGCGACCGCTCGCATAAACGTTCGAGACGTCCTCCGAACGTCGGAACGGACGGCGGCGACAATGAGGAGGCAGTCGTATGATAGTAGCAACCTTACTCATGGCAACATATACTCCTGAGCAGACATAGACCCCGACTGACTGAGGCCATCTAACCATGAGTTCATATTCTTCTAAGGTTGGTACTAAGTCAAACTGCGAAAACTCAAAGCAGTGTAGATTGGGATTCCAGAAGTGGACCAATGATCTAACAAAGATAGGATCGATGCTGACTTTCAGGAGGTCAAGGATCCTTCCATAAGATTTCTCAAAATTAGCACTGACCTCCGGCAGCATATATGTACTCAACTGCCTCAACTTCTCTACACGACATAGAGGGATTTCACTTTCTTTAACTGTCTATTACTGGATCCCTCCATTATCTAAAAGAAATGAAAATGCATGATATGAGGATGAGCCCTTGTAAATGCATGCATGTAAGTGTTTGTTTTTCTAAGTATTATCATGTTTTATTCTTAATATGATACATGGTATTACTTGGTTTTTTCTTAAAAAAGAAAACTATCTATATGGATGTTTATGGATTTTGATGAAGAGATTCCTATTTTCTTCTCTTATTATTTTCATGAACAAAGGTTGTATGAATTATAAGCCTTTTATCAAGAATCTTTTTATTTTATAAAGGGTATTTTTATGGCTTTAATTTTTATATTTTTTTATGGCCCTTTATCTCTTTTGTCGGTCAACGTGGCTACTTAGCTTACAAAGAACCTGAAACCAGGCTAGCTTAACTGAAGACTGTCCGAGATAAAGTTGGCTTATCTTATCACTTTTATGATTTTTAGGGTTTTTCACTATTTTGTTTGTTGTATGATTACCCTATGCTAATGCATCAATACAAATGCAACAAACGAATGCACACACAATTCATACATCCATGAGCAGAGCCACACTTATTTAATCACGAGGTAGGGTTTTCCTGCAGAAACGTGCTTGGTTTGGGTGGTTCTAAACTGTTCTCACCAAGGCCAAAGGTCCCCAAGGTGCCCCCATTATAGGGACCTCTCAATCTCTCAGTCCTCGGGTCATGCACGGAACTCTGTGTCGACATCCTTAGACCAAAAGAAGAGAGTTATCACCTTGAGTTGGTGGTTTCCGACAACGGTTGTAGCCCCGTGTGCCAACAAGCCGTCGTATCTGCCACCCACTCCCTATAGGTATTCACTCTTGCCCCGGGGTATAGAGGGACTGTTGTGTGCAAGGGTTTTTGTGTGCAATTTATATTTCAAACAATTTGCAAAAAATAATCATACAGCAATTATTAAAGCCATACAATAAAACATACGGAAGAGGGTAAAGGCGTAATTTCAAATCTTTACTTAGTTTGAATTTAACCGTCACTAAATGGGATCAACTCTCTAGCTTTCCCAGCGGAGTCGCCATCTGTCGCCGCTGTCCGTTCCGACGTCCAGGGACATCTCGAACGTTTATGCGAGCGGTCGCGAAAAGATGGTTTAGACTCGCGTTTTATGTTAAAATTATGTTCATTGCTTTCGAAGTGCTCAACAACTGAACTATCCTCTAATAAAAGCAAGGTTTTCGAAAAAGGGTTCTTATGGAGTCGCCACCAATGTTTTGACCGTAAACATTGGAAAAGGATAAAAGGCGTTGATTTTAATAAAAACCAAACTTGGCCATTATAACCAGAGTTAGGTAAGGGAGTTAGTTACGTGTGGGGAAGGTGTTAGCACCCCACAACGCCCCTTTCGGGTTCCCTATGACGGATTAATTCATTTAAGTGAAGACTATGAGAAATTACGTGATTACCCTATTTTATTGCATAATATTAGAAATGACTATCTACATGACTTTATTTCATATTGCATACATAAAGCAATAAATAAAGCAGTAAAAGAGAAGAGAATTGAAAAGAACCTCCGTAGCAAGCTTTGTATTGCGAATCTTTAATCGTAAGGATGCGTTTTGGCAATCCTTCGCTCTACAACGACTCTCCTCTCCGAATACAACACTGACTCGACTAAATTTTACAGAAGAATCGAATGCTGGAATGTAATTCCTTAACTGATTGTTACCTTATTAAGGCAATCAGAGAGTTCATTCGAAGTAGGAAGAGAGATGACAAGTACTAGGAGTTGTCTGGTGTGTGAAACAGTGGCAAATGAGCCTCCTATTTATAGTTTTTTGCAGCCTGGTAATTTGGGACGGCCATCTGGGTTGGGACGGCCGTCTGGGTTGGGACGGCCGTCCCACTTGAATTTTTTGCCTTTGGGTCCACCCCTTGAAGTGTGGGACGGGCAGTCTCACTTGGGACGGCCGTCCCACTTGGCCTGGGTAGCTTGGGACGACCGTCTCAAATTTGGGACGGCTGTCTCAACCTATTTTGGCCAGCCTTTGTGTTCTGGGACCCCCGGGAAGCTTTCCTTTCTTTATTCGGACGTCGGTTGATGCCGATAGACGCCCGTTGAAGCTTTATCTTCATATAGGAAGTCTTCTTTGGCCTTTTATTGAGATGCCAGGCTAGCTTTATCTTTTATAGGAAGTCTCCTTAGCCTTTATTGGGAGACTAGGCAAAATTAGGGGTCTACATCCATCAAAGAAAATACGGAGTCAAATCCTCCATATCACCAAGGGTTCAACAAAAAGAAAGAAAAGAAAAACTTTTCATTCCCCAATAAAGGCATGAAAAAGGCCGAATAAATATCTCCAAGTAGAGCATATCAAGAAAAGTCTACAAAACAGGGAAAATGAGAAAATTTCCATCTTCCAGCTCAAATAAGAGCTTCACAAAGCCAGGGGCCAAGACTCCATCCCCAGGAAGCTGACAAACTCCTTGGCAAATCTCCAAAAAAGAGAAAAAGAAGAAAATCTCTTCATCCCGCTCAATAAAGAGCTTCACAAAAGTCGGGAGCCAAGACTCCATAAAAAATCAAATCAAAGATGGGATACCCAGGAAGCCAATAAACTCCCTATGATCGCCAAAAAGAAAAGAGGAAAAAAGAAATCTTTTCATCCAGCAGATAACAAAAAAGCCAGTGTGCATAAAAGAAATTAAAAAGGCGCACACATTTAAAAACCAAATTTTCAAAATCGCGGAAAAGAGATAAAATCGCGAGAAAAAGGTAAAAGCCCATTCCCCCAGCGGAATAAGAGCATAGGCAAAGCCAGCTCAAAACAACAACATCCAACAAGGAGTCAAAAACTCCATTTCCCCCCTAGGGGGCAAGTCAAAATAGATCTCCAGGAAAACAATCAAATCCTCGGCAGACCACCAAAAAGAAAAATTATCCCCCAACGAGCCTACAACAGAGGCAAAACTACAAATTCATATCCTCAGGGAGTTAATCGCCTATAACACTCAATATGGATATCCCCAGCGAAGTGCAAAGCCTTCACTCCCAAGAAAAGCCTCTGCCTACTCAAAGGCAAGAAGAGAGCCAATATCCCCAAGAAACGGGAAATCAACCTATGCAAGAGGCAATATAAGCCCAAAGCATAAAAGTCTTCACCACTGCTGAAGCATTTGCCTAAATCAAGAGGCACAATCAACAGAAATCAACAAGTCCTCAATGGATTCTTGCCTAAATTAAGAGGCAATCATCAATAAACCCCGACAAAGACCGGACGACTAGTATAGAAAAGCCCGAAACCACAGATCCCCAAGAGATTCCTGCCTAAAATAAGAGGCAACCAACAAGAATCTCCAACAAAGCCGGATGGCTAAAAGAAAAGCCAAAAATAAAGAAATCCCCAGTAAAACCGGATGACTAAAATAGAAAAGTCAAAAAGAAAGAAAATCAATCACTCCTCACGGAATAGGTGCATGATCGGAAACAGTAAGTCGCCAACACATCTTCATAACCAGATGACCATAGGATTGACTATCAAAAAGTGCATCCTAAAGAGCCTTGCAGAACGGGGTTCGTACCGGGTGGGGGTAGGTACCCATCGGAACCTTGCAGAACGGGGTTCGTACCGGGTGGGGGTAGGTACCCATCGAGCCTTGCGGAACGGGGTTCATACCGGGTGGGGGTAGGTACCCATCGAGCCTTGCGGAATGGGGTTCGTACCAGGTGGGGGTAGGTACCCATCAGAGCCTTGCAGAACGGGGATCGTACTGGGTGGGGGTAGGTACCCATCAGAGCCTTGCAGAACGGGGTTCGTACCGGGTGGGGGTAGGTACCCATCAGAGCCTCGCAGAACGGGGTTCGTACCAGGTGGGGGTGGGTACCCACCAGAGCCTTATAAAAATAAGGTTTATACCGGATGAGGGTAGGTACTCATCAGAATCTAGCAAAAAATGTAGATTCGTACCAGGTGGGGGTAGGTACCCACAAGAGCCTTATAGGATATGGTTCGTACCGGGTAAGGGTAGGTACTAACCAGAGCCTTATAGAATAGGGTTCGTACCAGGTGAGGGTAGGTACTCACCAAAGCCTTATAAAATAAGGTTTGTACCAGGTGGGGGTAGGTAGGTACTCACCAAAGCCTTATAAAATAAAGTTTATACCGGGTGGGGGTAGGTACCCATCAGAATCTAGCAAAAATGCAGATTCGTACCAGGTGGGGGTAGGTATCCACCAGAGCCTTATAAAATAAGGTTTATACCGGATGAGGGTAGGTACTCATCAGAATCTAGAAAAATACAGATTCATACCAGGTGGGGGTAGGTACCCACCAGAGCCTTTTAAAATAAGGTTTGTACCGGATGAGGGTAGGTACTCATCAAAACTTAGCAAAATGCATCAGGTAGAGTAAAATACTCACCAGAACATCACAAAAACGGGTGCAAATACCTTGCTTCTATTAGAGGATAGTTCAAGTGTTGAGCACCTCGGAAGTAAGTACCCACAAGAGTTTAGCAAAATGCAAACTCGTACCAGGTGAGGGTAGGTACTCACCAAAGCCTTGTAGAACAAGGTTCATACCAAGTGGGGGTAGGTACCCACAAGAACCTTATGGAATATGGTTCAGAATCTAGCAAAGAGCAGATTCATACCTAGTGGGGGTAGATACCCACAAGAGTACTAGTGAAATACAGACTCATACCTGGTGAGGGTAAGTACTCACCAGAGCCTTATAATGTAAGGCTCAAACCAGATAGGGGTTAGTACCTATCAAAAAATATTTATCATCCGGAGGATCAACAAAGGAGCATCTGAAGGATAACCGGGCAAAAGGGTTAACTCCTTCCCCTACCAACTAATTTTGTCAGCACATTAAGCCAACAAATTAGCCAGGTAGGTGAAGGGGGGGTAGCTGTAGACCCCTAATTTTGCCCGACCTCTCAATAAAGGCTAAAGAGACTTCCTATAACAAGATAAAGCTCGCCTAACATCTCAATAAAAGCCAAAGAAGACTTCCTATATGAAGATAAAGCTTCAACGGGCGTTTATCGGCATCAACCGATGTCCGAATAAAGAAAGGAAAGCTTCCTAGGGGTTCCAGAACACAAAAGCTGGCCAAAACAAGTTGAGACAGTCGTCCCAAATGTGAGACGGTCGTCCCAAGATGCCCTGGCCAAGTGGGACGCCCGTCCTAAGTGAGACAAGCCATCCCACTCTTCAAATGGTTGTCCCAAAGGTAAAAATTCAATTGAGATGGCCGTCCCAACCCAGACGGCCGTCCCAACCCAGACGACCGTCCCAAACTGCCAGGCTGCGAAAACTATAAATAGGAGGCTCATTTGCCACTTTTTCACACCCCAGACAACTCCCAGTACTTGTCTTCTCTTCCTACTTCGAATGAACTCTCTGATTGCCTTAATAAGGTAACAATCAGTTAAGGAATTATATTCCAGCATTTGATTCTTCTGTAAAAATTTAGTCGAGTCGATCTTGTATTCGGAGAGGAGAGTCTTTGTAGAGCGAGGGATTGCCAAAATGCATCCTTACGATTAAAGATTCGCAATACAAAGCTTGCTATGGAGGTTCTTTTCAATTCTCTTCTCTTTTACTGCTTTATTTATTGCTTTATGTATGCAGTATGAAATAAAGTCATGTAGATAGCCATTTTTAATATTATGCAATAAAATAGGGTAATCGCGTAATTTCTCGTAGTCTTCACTTAAATGAATTAATCCGTCATAGGGAACCCGAAAGGGGCGTTGTGGGGTGCTAACACCTTCCCCACACGTAACTAATGTTGAATATTCAAGGACTTGATGTTGCACTTGATGGGCATGAAGATTGTTGATTTTGATGATGATTCAAGAACTCAAAGACTTAGAGTGTTGAAGACTTGTTTTGTATTGTAATAACTCTGTTTCAATTAGATTGAGTCTGTAATATTAGAGTTTAAGATAGCCGGTACATAGTCTACACCTTAGAAGCTTCAAAAAGCTCAAATTTATCATCCAGGCTCGGCTTTAATCGACTAAATAGGGAAATAATCGATTAAAACAGTGAGAAAAACCATTTTCTGTATCTGCTCACTGGTTTAATCGATTAAAACTCCTGTTAATCGATTAACAGGCGGTTTAATCGATTAAAATCCCTTTTAATCGATTAAAACAGAGAGTTTCAGGGTTCTGTTAATTTTGGCTCTGTAATAATCGATTAACTCTTGATTTAATCGATTATTTCAGTCAGATTTTGATTTTTAACTTCAAATCAACCCTATTTTCGAAAAACCTTTTCCCAAGAACCCTAATTCCGAAATTCCCAATTCCTAAACCCTAATTTCTCTACTTAAGCTTCTCTATGGCACTCAGAAAAGAAGAACAACCTTTTTCATACAAAAGTTAAGTGCTATAGTGCCAGAGAACTGTTTGTTGCAAGAAAAAGGGGCTTTTGGAACCTGGTGTGGGCTAGAAGCGATAAGAATCACTAAGTGGAGTTCTTAGTGGATTGTGTGTTGTGCCGTCTCTAGGGAAAGCTGTTCATCATCTCTTGTGGATTTCAAGAGAGGTATTTTCTTATCTTTATCTTTTCAATTGTAATCTGTTTGTAACAACTTGATTATAGTGACAGCGTTAATCCTCTGTTTGAGTGATTAGCAACTGGACGTAGGGTCTTTTGATCCGAACCAGTATAAATTTCCTGTGTAAGATTCTCTTCTCTTCTCTATTTACATTTACACAGTTTTTAATCGGTAAAATTTGGGGAAAATTTTGAAAACCTAATTTTTATTAAGAAACCAATTCACCCCCCCCCCCTCTTGGTTTTTGTCCGACCACGCGAACATTCCGCTGCGCGATTCTAACAAGTGGTATCAGAGCTTGCTTTGATAGTCATTCAAATTTTCGAAAATGGTCGGACAAAATCAAACTTTTGCCGAAGGTGCGTCTATCAACAAACCCCCACTTTTTGCGGGTCAAAATTATCCTTTTTGGAAGGTACGAATGCAAATCTTTTTAGAGTCTGTTGATAGAGGCGTTTGGGACGCTATTTTAAATGGTCCATTTATTCCGAAAGTTATAGAGAACGGTGTTGATGTTCTTAAACCTTTTTCTAGATGGACTGCAGAAGAAAACAGAAAAGCACAATTTGACGTTAGGGCTAGAAATATAATTTCATCTGCTCTAACCGTTGACGAGTTTTATAGGATTTCTGTTTGTAAAAGTGCCCAGGAAATGTGGGAAATGCTTAGAGTGACCCACGAAGGTACTGACGACGTCAAGAGAGCACGTAAAAACTCCCTAATCCAAGAATACGAGATGTTCCGGATGCAACAAGGAGAAACGATTTTCGACGTTCAAAAGTGTTTCACTCATATTGTGAATCATCTCACTGGATTAGGTAAAGTATTTGACGTTGATGAATTAAATGTTAAAATTTTGAAATCTTTGGATAGGAAGTGGCAACCTAAGGTGACGACCATCTCGGAGTCACAAAATCTTTCCACAATGTCAATGGTGATGCTATTCGGAAAGCTAAGAGAGCATGAGCTTGAGCTTGGTAGGCTAAATGATGAAGAAGGACAATTTCAAAAGAAAAATCTAGCCTTCAAAACCAAAATCTCCAAAGGTAAAAATAAAAGGGAAGAAGAAGACTCAAACGATGAAGAAGAAGAGTTGAGTCTTATGATAAAGAAGTTTACCAAATTCATGAAAGCCAAAGGAAGACATCCCTTCAAAGGTAAAGGAAAGGTAAGGGAAAATTCTTCTGTAAATATAAAATGCTATGGTTGTGGTGAAGCAGGACATGTAAAGACTGAATGTCCAAATAAGAAGAATGATGAATTCAAAGGCAAAAAGGTCTTCAAGAAGAAAGCCTATATTGCTTGGGATAACAGCGATTCAAGTTCGGAATCAAGTGACTCGGAAGTAGAAGCAAATATTTGCTTAATGGCAAATGACAACATTTCTTCCGATTTTGAGGTAAGTGATTCCGACACATCTTCTAGTGATGAGGATAATAACTCTGATGAATTGCAAAATGCTTATAATGAATTGTTTAGTGCTTTTAAGAATTTGAAAAATGAATATAAAGTTGTAAAGAAGAACTTAAGTAGATCCGAAAAGGAAATAGACTCCTTAAAAATGAAAATCACATGTTTAGAAGAAAAGGAGTCCTTAGAAACGAAAATTGTATGTTTAGATGAGGATAATGATAAGGACCTAGCATGTGCAAATTGTAAAGAGCATGAATATGACATAGATATTCTTAATCATTTGCTAGACAAAGTCGAAAAGGAAATAGATGATCTTAAGAAGCATGAAATGGTGTTTGCTCAAAATAGTGTAAATCATCAAGTTCCTTTGAAAAAGCCTAAAACTAAAAAGAAAAGAGTATGGGTAGAAAAAGGAACTAGAGCATCTATGATTAGAAATGCATCATTTTCAAATGCTACATCTAAAGCATGTTTTTATTGCATGAAACAAGGTCACACGTCAAATAGATGTAAAATTAAACATTTTGGTGTACCTAAAGGTAAATACGTTTGGGTTCCTATATTTAAATAATTTGTTATATCTCTAACCCCAAGGACCCAAATGTTGTGGGGATCTAAGTTTACTATATTCTTGTTTTGTAGGAAACTTCCAAATCAAAGAAGTCTATGTGGTATCTTGATAGCGGATGCTCAAAACATATGACCGGAGATAAATCTAAATTTGTGAGTTTCAAGGCTAAGGAACAAGGATATGTAACTTATGGGGACAACAACAAAGGGAAGATCCTTGGAATTGGAAACATAGGTGGTGCAAACACTTTGGAGATCAAGGATGTGCTACCTGTTGATGGACTTAAGCATAATCTCCTTAGTATAAGTCAATTATGTGACAAAGGCTTTAAGGTAATATTTGAAAGTCAATTTTGCACCATTCACTTGATAGATTCCGAAAATGTAGAATTAAAAGGTATTAGGCATAACAACATATATTTGATTGATTTGGATTGTTTACATGATTCTAGCATAACATGTTTAGTTGCTAAGGAAGAGAACCCTTGGTTATGGCATAAAAGGGTTGCTCATATAAATATGCATCATTTGAATAAATTGATATCAAAAGACTTAGTTATTGGTTTTCCTAAGTTAAAATTTGAAAAAGATAGGTTATGTGATGCATGTCAAAAAGGTAAACAAGTAAAATCATCATTTAAATCAAAGAATGTTGTTTCCACTTCAAAACCCCTAGAATTATTACATTTAGATTTATTTGGACCTTCTAGGATAAAAAGCTTTGGCGGAAATTATTATGGACTTGTGATTGTTGATGATTACTCTAGATATACATGGACATTTTTCCTAACTACGAAAAGTGAAGCTTTTAAGGTCTTTAGAAAATTTGCAAAACAAATTCAAAATGAAAAAGACTTAAGAATTACAGTTTTAAGAAGTGACCATGGTGGTGAGTTTCAAAATGAAAAGTTTGAAAATTATTGTGAAGAAAATGGAATATTACATAACTTTTCTGCTCCTAGGACTCCCCAACAAAATGGTGTAATTGAAAGGAAAAATAGGTCATTAGAGGAACTTGCTAGAACTATGTTAAATGAATCTAATGTTCCTAAATATTTTTGGGCTGATGCGGTTAGTACTGCATGTTATGTTTTAAATAGAATGCTCATTATGTCAATTATTAAATCTACTCCATATGAATTGTTTAATGGTAGAAAACCTAATGTTGCTCATTTGAAAATTTTTGGATGTAAGTGCTTTGTGTTGAATAAAATGAAAAGATAACTTAGGAAAATTTGACTCTAAAGCCGATGAGGGCATTTTCTTAGGTTATTCATTAACTAGTAAGGCTTACAGGGTATTTAATAGAAGAACTTTAAATATAGAAGAATCTATACATGTTACTTTTGATGAGATTGTAGACCTTGGGGGAAATCCTCTTGAGTCAAATAAAGAACTTGCAGGTGATGATGAATATATAAGAGAGGCTCTTGATGAACTGTATTTGGAAGAAAGTGAGCCTTCTCCAACACCTAAATTAGCAAAAGAATGGCAATCTCCTAGAGGACTCTCAATGGACAATATCATTGGAGATATCTCAAAAGGGGTAAGAACTAGAAATATGACTAATTTCTATATGTTTGTAGCTTTTGTGTCACAGATTGAACCCAAAAACGTTGAGGAAGCATTTAAAGATGAAAAATGGTGCATAGCCATGCAAGAAGAACTTAACCAATTTGAAAGGAATCAAGTCTGAGAATTAATCCCAAGAGAAGAGTCACATCAAGTAATTGGAACCAAATGGGTGTTTAGAAATAAGCTTGATGAAGATGGGAACATAACAAAGAATAAAGCTAGACTTGTTGCCAAAGGTTATTGTCAAGAGGAAGGTATAGATTATGATGAAACTTATGCTCCTGTTGCCAGGTTAGAGGTTATACGCCTACTTCTTGCTTATGCATCTTTAATGAAATTTAAATTATATCAAATGGATGTTAAGAGTGCATTTTTGAATGGTTTTATTAAAGAAGAAGTTTATGTGGAGCAACCCCCAGGTTTTGAAGATTTTAGTTTTCATAATCATGTTTTTAAATTAAAGAAAGTATTATATGGGTTGAAACAAGCTCCTAGATCTTGGTATGAAAGGCTAAGTAGTTTCCTTACTTCAAATGATTTTTCTAGAGGAAAAATTGATTCTACACTGTTTATAAAGAAAGTTAAAGAACATATCTTATTGGTCCAGGTATATGTTGATGATATTATTTTTGGATCAACTGATAATTCATTATGTGTAGAATTTGCTAAGATAATGCAGGGAGAGTTTGAAATGTCTATGATGGGAGAATTGATGTTCTTCCTTGGACTACAAATCAAGCAACTTAAAGATGGCATTTTCATCTCTCAAACCAAATACTGCAAAGAGATCCTTAAAAAATTTGGAATGGACACCTCTAAGGAAGCTAACACACCCATGGGAACTTCATGCTATCTAGACAAGGATGAATCAGGTTTGGAAGTTAATCAATCTATGTATAGAGGTATGATAGGTTCACTGTTATACTTAACTGCAAGAAGACCTGATATTATGCATTCTATATGTGTGTGTGCTAGATTTCAGGCTTGTCCAAAAGAATCTCATCTAATTGCAGTAAAACATATTCTAAAATATTTTAAAGGAACTAGTGGTTTTGGTTTATGGTATCCATCTGATGCGTGCACTAGACTAATAGGATATTCTGATGCTGGTTATGGTGGATACAAAATTGATAGGAAAAGTACTAGTGGGACATGTCATTTGTTAGGTTCATCCTTAGTATCTTGGCATTCTAAGAAACAAGCTTGTGTTGCTTTATCTACCACTGAAGCTGAATATATTGCAGCTGGTAGTTGTTGTGCTCAAATTCTGTGGATGAAACAATAGTTAGAAGATTATAGTATATTTTTAAATGACATACCTTTGATGTGTGATAATACGAGTGCAATTAATCTTACTAAAAATCCAGTAATGCACTCTAGGACTAAGCACATAGAAATTAGACATCACTTTTTGAGAGATCATATCAGCAAAGGAAACTGTAAAATAGAGTATGTTGATACAAAGCATCAATTAGCAGATATTTTTACTAAGCCTCTACCCAAAGATAGATTTTATGATCTTAGAAGAGACTTAGGGATTTTAGAAATAGCTTAAATTCTGCTTATTGAGACAGTTTTTGGATGATTGTAATGTTAAAATTCATTGTACAGGATGTTCATAGTTTATCATGTGTTAAAACCTCAAAAATATGATGTACTCTCTGGAATAATCGATTAATTGGAGTTATAATCGATTATTTGCATCCAAAACACTCAAAACAGGGCATTCCTCTCTGGATTAATCGATTAATTCGATAATTAATCGATTAAATACAGAATTAATCGATTATCTGCACAATATAATTGATTAAATGGTTTTGGCACTGGTTTAATCGATTAATTTGAGTTTTAATCGATAAAACCTAGCAAGTTTGGCCTCCTAGCCGTTGCCAACGGATCTCTTGACCTATATTCACTTCCATATGACCGTTAGACATGCTTGATTATAAATAGGGGACTCCATTTCACTTCTACTCACTTCTATCTCTTGAAATCAAGCTCTCTTGCCTTATTCTAGCAATCTTGCCCTCTTCTCAATACATTTAGCTTTCTAAATCTTCTTGTTATTCCTCAAATCTTTCAATGGCCTCATCTTCTCGTGCTAAGATCCCTACTAGAAGAAGATCTGCACCCTCATCTCGTCCCCGTCCTAATTCTGTAGAAGGATGGATTTCTGATACAGATGGCCAACAAGAATTTCTGACCTATTGGAAGGAACGTGCTATTATCTCTCCAAAGTTTCTTATTGGTGAGCAATTCATCAATAGGGGATTCAACTTTCCCAACCTTCTTGAATTTCAAGGAGTTCTCCCTTTCATCCAAATGCAAGGTATGTATTATCCTGACCTTGTTAGGGTATTTTACTCTAGATTTAAATTTAGAAATCAAATTGCTACTTCTAGAGTCAAAGGCGTCACTATTATTCTTGACGACGATATTTGGGAGAATGTTGCCCACTTTCCAATTAGAGAAGATGCTATTAACATTTATGGTGAGTTAGATGATTTTGATAGGTTCTTAGCTTACCGCTCTTTTCTGCGAAATCCCTCCATGGAGATTGGGCGTCTCCTTCTTACTGGACCTTTAAAGAAGGAGGAACCCATGATTCTACATCTAATTGTCTGGATCCTATGTCCTCGGGCTACAAATCATGCTCAATGTTCTTCAATTGATCTTAGGATTATTCATGCCATAATGAATAATGAGCCTTTAGATTGGGGCGTTCTTGTCACCATGACTATGTTAAAAGCCAAACGTCATCTCACCTTCAAAATACCATATGCCCTCCTTGTCTCCCGGATTCTTGAATATAAGGGAGTCAATGTCGAAGGTGAACAAATAGTAAGAACAAATAAATTAAATCGCATGCTTGACAGCACATTGATCCAACTACAAATGGTGCGTGTCAACGACATCTATGTTCACAAGGATGATGTTCCGAATCAAGATGGTGACAATGAAGATTCTAATGAAGATATGCCTCCTGCTGCTGAGTTTCCTTCTGATCAAATCCAAAGTGTTGGAACTTCCTCTACTCATCATGAAACCCGACAATCCATGGAAGACATGTTATCTGACATGAATCAGAGAATGCAGTCTTTCTTCACTCTTTCTGGAGTACGACATGAGGAAATAATTCACCGTATATCTGATGTAGATGATAAAGTGTGTTGTTTAGAAAATAGATTTGATGCACACTTTCATAGTGATGATAGTGAAGAATTTTAAAATTTGTAATTTTTCTCTTATATTGTAATGAATGCCTTTATCTGAAATAAAATGTGATGTTCTGTTTTTGCTATGATTGAGGGGGAATTTTCTCTAAGTTATGCATATTTTGAGGGGGAGCTCTTATGTTTGTCATAGAAGAATTATTTTTTGCTTATAATCAAAATAGGGGGAGAAATATTTAAAGCCTAATATTATTGTTTTTAAATATTATCTGGTATGTTTAATGTGTTTGTTAGTATGACAGATAAAACAGGTTATTACAAGGCTTTAAAAGATAATTTTGATCATCATAAAAAAGGGGGAGATTGTTGAACATTCAAGGACTTGATGTTGCACTTGATGGGCATGAAGATTGTTGATTTTGATGATGATTCAAGAACTCAAAGACTTAGAGTGTTGAAGACTTGTTTTGTATTGTAATAACTCTGTTTCAATTAGATTGAGTCTGTAATATTAGAGCACTACTACAGAAAACACTTACTACGACAACATCCAACGTCGGTTTTTATGAAGACCGACGTTGTACAAGACGCGGTGGCAAACTTGTAATTGAGAAACAATATTTAACGTCGGTTATAAAAAATCCAACGTAGTAACGGACAAATAACGTCGGTTAGATGACAGACGACGTTAAATGTTTAAATTTAACGTCGGTTATGTATAACCGACGTTGAAATCCCAAAATCAACGTCGGTTCCATGATTTACCCGACGTCGAAAGCATTATCCACGTCGGGTTTTTTAATAACCGACGTTGAATGTCCTATGATACCTAGACTCCAAGGCGCGAAGTTGTTCTTCTGCTTCTTCTTCGTGCCCACATACCTCCCTCCTTCAGTCCTCACTGCCGTGCACTGCTACCTCAGTTCGCTGTGGTCTGCTGCCTCAGTCCTCACTGCCGTGCTCTGCCCCCTCGCCGCCCCTTCGCCGCCCACTCGCCGCGCTCTTACGCGGCGTACCCCCGTTGTTGCCGTGTGTGTGGTAGCCCTCGTTTCCCTAAGGAAACCCCTTCTCATCAGGTTAGATTAAGTTGTATGGATGATTTACAGCATGCATTTAACATAAATATGGATTACACCATATGGACTTTTGAAATTTACATCTCTTTTGAAATTTGCCGAACAAAATGCTCCCAAAATGAATGGAAAAATCTATTGCCCATGCGTTAATTGTGTAAATGGCAGAGTACAAGAGATGGACACAACGCGGGAACATCTTATTTGCGATGGGATGATGAAGAATTACACCATATGGACATGGCACGGTGAAGTGGTTGATATTCCAACAGTATCACAAACTATTGAGGATGATGTAACCTGCGAAGATCGAATAGAGGACATGCTTTGTGATGTGGGTCAAGAGAGCTTTCTTGAAGCACATGCATCTATATATGATACATTGAGGACCGATTCAGAGACACCTTTGTATCTCGGATGTACAACTTTCACACAGTTGTCATCTGTGTTAAGATTGGTCAATCTAAAAGCAAAATTTGGTTGGAGTGATACAAGTTTTAATGAATTACTCCAACTTTTGAAGGTGATGCTCCCAGACAATAACACCTTGCCGGACCGTATGTATGAAGCGAAGAAGATACTATGTCCGATGGGTTTAGAATATAGGAAGATACATGCTTGCCCTAATGATTGTGTGTTATACAGGAAAGAATTCTCATCTTTAGACCAATGTCCAACATGTGGTGTATCACGTTACAAAGCAAAGGTTGGTGATGATTGTAGTCAGAAGAGTGGTAAAAAACGTCCTCCTGCAAAAGTTTTATGGTATCTTCCAATAATTCCAAGATTTAGGCGGTTGTACGCTCACGAAGATGCTGAAAATTTAATTTGGCATTCAAAGAGAAAAACATGTGATGGGCAAATGCGACATCCATCTGACTCTCCCCAATGGAAGAATTTTGACCGTCTATTTCCAAGTTTTGGTAGTGATGCAAGAAACCTTAGACTTGGATTAGCAACAGATGGGATGAATCCTTTTGGAAATTTAAGTAGTAACCATAGTTCATGGCCCGTTTTATTGATGATTTACAATCTTCCACCATGGTTATGCATGAAGAGCAAATATGTCATGTTGTATATGATGATTTCAGGTCCAAGACAGCCAGGAAATGACATAGATGTGTATTTGAGTCCTTTGATAGAAGACTTAACACTATTATGGGTGGAAGGAGTAGATGCATTTGATGGGTATCAGCAGTAGAAGTTCAAGTTGCATGCAATGTTATTTTGTACCATTAATGACTTCCCTGCCTATGGAAACTTGAGTGGGTATAGTGTGAAGGGGCATTATGCTTGTCCTATTTGTGAAGAAGAGACCAGTTATATACAATTGAAACATGGAAAGAAGAAAGTTTATAACAGGCACAAAAAATTTCTCCCGCATGACCATCCATACCGTAGACTGAAGAAAGCTTTTAATGGCATACAGGAGGATGAAATTTCTAGAGAACCATTGACTGGTTTAGAAGTTTATGATCGAGTGAAGAACATAAGCATTACATTTGGAAAGACCCAAAAAAGGTCTTCTGATAAGAACATGTGGAAGAAGAGATCAATTTTCTTTGATCTTCCATATTGGAGCCATTTAGAAGTACGACATTGTATTGATGTTATGCATGTGGAGAAGAATGTATGTGATAGTCTCATTGGCACATTGTTAAACATTCAAGGAAAGTCAAAGGATGGGATCAAAGCACGTCAAGACCTTTGTGAGATGGGAATACGTCCTGAATTACATCCAAGGCCTGAAGGCAATAGAACATATCTACCACCAGCATGTCACACCTTGTCAAAGAAGGAGAAACGTAGTTTATGTCATTGTCTTGCAAGTATTAAAGTGCCACAAGGATACTCTTCAAATATTAAGAGTCTTGTATCCATGAAAGATCTGAAGTTAATTGGATTAAAGTCCCATGATTGTCACGTTTTGATGCAACAGTTGTTACCCGTGGCTATACGTAACATATTGCCTAAGAATGTTAGACATGCCATTATGCGACTATGTTTTTTCTTCAATTCTATTTGTGCCAAGGTTATCGATGAAAAATCACTAGATGAGTTGGAAAATGAGGCTACGGTTGTGCTATGTCAATTGGAGATGTATTTTCCTCCATCATTCTTTGATATAATGATTCACTTAATAGTTCATGTTGTGAGGGAGATACGAATTTGTGGGCCGGTTTATTTGAGGTGGATGTACCCAATTGAGCGATACATGAAGATCTTCAAAGGGTATTCTAAAAATCCATACAGACCTGAAGCTTCAATTGTTGAGCGGTATATTGCAGAAGAAGCCATAGAATTTTGTTCAGATTACTTGGCAAGAGTCGTACCTGTGGGTGTACCTAGAAATCGTCATGATGATAGGCTAAATGGTAAGGGAACTCGTGGTATTAGAATTCAAACAAAAGATCATGTAGAGTTGACCACCGCCCACTTGTATATTTTGAACAATACAGAAGAGGTTATTCCTTACATAGATGCGCATAAAGCAATGTTAAAGGACCTAAACCCCAAAATGGGTGAAAGGTGGTTGATGAAAGAGCATAACAACAACTTTATCAATTGGTTTCAAAGCAAAATATTTTCAAGTGACAATGCCTCTGATACACTGAAATGGCTAGCACATGGGCCTAGATATAATGTTATAACTTGGCAAGGGTATGACATTAACAAATACTCATTCTATACGAAGGCACAAGATGACAAAAGTACAGTCCAGAATAGTGGAGTATCTATTGAGGCAACATCTATGCACTTTTCTAGTGCAAAGGACAAAAACCCCATCATGGCATCAATTAGTTACTTTGGAGTCATTGAGGAGATTTGGGAGGTCGACTATACTAAATTCAAAGTGCCTTTATTTAAATGTAAATGGGTTGATAGCAATACTGGTGTCCAAAGAGACCAAATGGGATTTACTTTGATTGATATAAACAAGATTGGTCATAAGGAAGAACCCTTCATAATGGCATACCAGGCAAAACAAGTGTTTTATGTCACTGATCCATCAAATGATAGGTGGTCAGTTGTCCTCAAAGGAAAAATGATTGATGTCACAAATGAGAATGGAGAAGAATTAGATGATTTTATTAACATTCAAAATTCACCACGGTTGCCTATTGCTATATCCCAATTGAAAGAGGACTTTGTTCATGCTACTCGCAATGACCATGATGAAGGCATATGGGAAAATATTAATACAATCTAAGTTATGTTTCTATTTGTTTATTTTTTTAACATGTAATTGAGGAGACTTTGCATGTGTATTGATATAATTCTATGTTTTTTTCATTACAGGTAAATGGCATGTCCTTCACCATCTCCTCCACCATCTCCACCACCATCTCCTCAGGCATCTGGAAAGACATTTTCCAGTAAGAGGAGTCGACAATCTACACGGTTGAAAGGCTTAACCATTAGACACATATCTGGCCATAAGTTATCTGTGTCTGTTGATCCTAGGACTGGCAAGGTGTCAGGTCCCTTTAGTACCCAATTTAGTAGCTACTTCGGTACACTAGCTAGAGAGAAGGTATTTATTCTATTTTAAAGTTAATTTCATTTCAAATATATTGTTGATACTTATGTTGTTTATGTTGTGTAGATATCTATTCTCCATCCTACTTGGGATCATGTGGAGGAAACTGTGAAGAACTTGTTATGACAAGATCTTCTTGTAAGTATGTGTATTTAGTTGTTTATACATTATTATCAATTGGTTAACTAAAACTTGTTTGCTACTGTAGGAACACTTTGATATAGTCAATTCTGAGGATGTGAGGAGGAAGATAATGACAGCCATAGCAAAAATGTGGAGACAGTTCAAGTCCACATTGACCACTAAATGGGTGTATGCTGAGGACAAAGTTAGGAAGGGATTAACCCCTTGCCAAAGATATGGCATAGATGAGGACACTTGGAAGAAGTTTGTACATAGTAGGACTGGTTCAGAGTGGGAGATAATGTTAATTGCTTAATTGACTTGAACATTTTATAATGAGTTGTGTATCTAATATTGTGTTCAATTATGTTGCAGGAAAGAAGACAAAAAGCAAAAGACATTTAGAGCAAGAATGTCGCCCCCCACCTTCTGTCTTGTGGTGGGTATGACCTATTGACAAAGAAGATGATGGAGGAGAAGATGAGACTTCGACAGTCGGAGTTAGCCTCTTCTGGTTTAAGCGAAGTGCAGATTCCTCCACCATCTCCTCCAAAACGTCACCAGAAGTGGAAGAGGGCTCGTACAAAGCCTTCTGGTGACATGACATCGCAGGAAGCCCGAGAAATTGTTGCTCGGATTGTAAGTAAAAGAAGTTAATTTACTTTGAATTAGTTATATGTAACTTGTTCATTAATAAAATTAACTTTTATAATGTAGGATGCCTTGGAGGAGCAGTGTACACAGGGAACTTTCATCCCTTCCGGTCGTCGAGGATATCTTGACCACTACTATTGGACGACCAGAACATCCAGGTCGTGTTCGAGCTGTTGGCCAAGGTGTGGGTGTCCGACGGTATTTTGGACCACCATCACGGGATATCCGCACCTCCACATCCCCGAGCCAAGAAGATATTGCTGCCTTGGAGATGACTCGACGAGAGAAATTGACACCGGCCATCGGGGCAAAATTGGAGGAATAGTTAACTCCTGCCATCGGCGCACGACTTGAGGAGACCATCATCGCACGTGTGCAGGAGCAGTTCTCGTGTATGACCTCCATGGGTACTTCATTTGCTGATGCTCATCCTCCATCAGGTGCATTTTCAACCACAAATTGGTACTTGACTTATGTTTCTAAAATCTTAGTCCTTATTGGAATTTACTGTATTTGTAGGTCCAAGAGTTAGCACAAAGGGCAGTTGTGCTGAAGCCACTATCGAGGTCACACCTGAGGTGGCATCTATTAATCCTGAATCCACAAAGGATGATCGATATGGCTTGTGGGTTGAGGTAGATGAAGGTCTAAGGCTAGTGGCCCATGGATCGGTTCATGAAGGGGCTTCAACCATCCACAATGTGCCTTTGGATCCTAACTTGGTCAAAGTAGTGGTTGAAAAGGTGGTTGACGCTGCGGCTAGTGTCCCTATCCCCACTGAAGAGGTGCAGACAGTGGGCCAAGCCCTTCAGACCTTCATTACTTGGCCCCGACATTTAGTTAGGTCAATAATGGCAAAGGTATGTATATGTATGGTTATAATACATCTAACACATAAATAAATTGATTTATTGTTTATGATTATATTTTATAAAATATGTAGGATGTTCGGCAGCCAAAAGACTTGAGTAAAGCTATTGCCACTCCTTCTGCATCTAAGGAGAAGACACCAGTTGTGGAGACTTCTCCAAATCCAATTTTTGATCTCTTGTCTCTTTCCCCACAATTGTATCTGCAGTCATTCCAAGTTCCATGGGATTGTACATTATTTGGGATGGCTTCTAGCAATATCCCCCTATACATTTCCCACACTGATGCCCTGGAGATTGGGATGGGCAATCAATGTCTAAATATAGCTATTTTACAATTTTGGACATTGTAAGTTCATATCTTTCATGACTCTTTTCATTTTAGTAAATATATAAGCTATAAGTTCACTTAAATTGGCATATTTTAGGATGATGCACGAAATGATAGTGGAGCAGGGCATTGGTCATGTGTATGGATTCTTCGAGCCTCAATCCATACAAAAGTTCTGGAATAAGCGTGATCAAATTCTCGATTACATGCGGAATTGGATCACCGATTCTAAAAGAGATATTTACCTTGGAGCATACCATCATTCGTAAGTTATCCCAGCCTCTTCCGGTTTTACACAAGTTTTTTTAATAGATTCTAATCATGTGTATATACGAAACCACTGGCGGCTATTAGTTATTTGTTCAAAGCGAGAATCTTGTGTGTTGGTTCTGCTCATTGGGAAGGAAACCCGACATGGAGCTAAAAAATATTGTAAACGAGTAAGTATTTCTTATATTATGTCTAAACATCTTGTTTATTCTATTTCTAACCCCCTTCTTTTCAATATATAGTGCTCTAAAGGTTTGTAGTACATTAGGTGGAAAACACACAAGTAAAAGCACAACTCCAAATTGGAATTTTATCAAAGTAAGTAGCCTTTATAAATATTATACTATCTATTAATTTATGTTCAAATTTAATAGTTATTTTTAACATATTTAGTCATTTTTAGTGTAACAAACAAAATGGAGGATACGAAGTGCGCTACTATGTAATGTATTGGATGTGGCTCATCATTTTTGGTAGCATTCAGGATAGTTGGAATGAGGTAAGTTGACATTTGCTATTATATTCAATTCCTTTATTTTTATTGCTTAGGGTTTACCATTCTATTATTGTGAACTTCTTACGGGCATTTAAAGATATAGAACCTTTGCCTATGGATACTATAGACATGGTTAGAAACAAATGGGCAGAAAAGTTTGTACAAGTAGTTAGGAATAGGATTGATTGATAATTTTTTGTGTATTTTGTACATAATTTGGCTGATTTTGACATATATATCTATCATTTTATATATTAGTGATTAGCTGAAATAAATATACTGTCTGGACTGAGATTATAGCAGGTCATGTGTTGGTGGCACTAAAACAGACCAACATTTAAAAAAAAAAAAAGGGATATTCTACGTCGGTTATTACATTAACCGACGTTGTAACGTCGGTCGCTTGAGCGATACAGAGGTCGCTTGAGCGAAACAGAACCCGAGAGTCCCCTTTGTTTGAAGGCTTCGTCGCTCAAGCGAGTACACCGGTCGCTTGAGCGAGAAAGAACTTTCAACGTCGGTTAATTCAATAACCGATGTAGAATTTACTAATTTCTACGACGGACATTTGGTTACCCGATGTAGATATATATCACTTTAAACGTCGGGTATTCTGAACTGACATAGAATCCTTTGACATTCAACGACGCCTGAATCAACGACGTCATTGGAACCGACGTTGAATGCCTTGTATAACCAACGTTGAATGATCATTCTGTAGTAGTGGAGTTTAAGATAGCCGGTACATAGTCTGCACCTTAGAAGCTTCAAAAAGCTCAAATTTATCATCCAGGCTCGGCTTTAATCGATTAAATACGGAAATAATCGATTAAAACAGTGAGAAAAACCATTTTCTGTATCTGCTCACTGGTTTAATCGATTAAAACTCCTGTTAATCGATTAACAGGCGGTTTAATCGATTAAAAGCCCTTTTAATCGATTAAAACAGAGAGTTTCAGGGTTCTGTTGATTTTGGCTCTGTAATAATCGATTAACTCTTGATTTAATCAATTATTTCAGTCAGATTTTGATTTTTAACTTCAAATCAACCCTATTTTCGAAAACCCTTTTCCCAAGAACCCTAATTCCGAAATTCCAAATTCCCAAACCCTAATTTCTCTACTTAAGCTTCTCTATGGCACTCAGAAAAGAAGAACAACCTTTTTCATACAAAAGTTAAGTGCTGTAGTGCCAGAGAACTATTTGTTGCAAGAAAAAGGGGCTTTTGGAACCTGGTGTGGGCTAGAAGCGATAAGAATCACTAAGTGGAGTTCTTAGTGGATTGTGTGTTGTGCCATCTCTAGGGAAAGCTGTTCATCATCTCTTGTGGATTTCAAGAGAGGTGTTTTCTTATCTTTATCTTTTCAATTGTAATCTGTTTGTAACAACTTGATTATAGTGACAGCGTTAATCCTCTGTTTGAGTGATTAGCAACTGGACGTAGGGTCTTTTGATCCGAACCAGTATAAATTTCCTGTGTAAGATTCTCTTCTCTTCTCTATTTACATTTACACAGTTTTTAATCGGTAAAATTTGGGGAAAATTTTGAAAACCTAATTTTTATTAAGAAACCAATTCACCCCCCCTCTTGGTTTTTGTCCGACCACGCGAACATTCCGTTGCGCGATTCTAACAACTAACTCCCTTACCTAACTCTGGTTATAATGGCCAAGTTTGGTTTTTATTAAAATCAACGCCTTTTTATCCTTTTCCAATGTTTACGGTCAAAACATTGGTGGCGACTCCATAAGAACCCCTTTTCGAAAACCTTGCTTTTATTAGAGGATAGTTCAGTTGTTGAGCACCTCGAAAGCAATGAACATAATTTTAACATAAAACGCGAGTCTAAACCATCTTTTCGCGACCGCTCGCATAAACGTTCGAGATGTCCCTGGACGTCGGAACGGACGGCGGCGACAGAGATTATCCCCCGGGGCTAGCCCGACCCTCGGGCATTTTAGGGCACATATTCCCTTATTAATTAATAAAGAATATACTTCTTACTATCTGCTTCTCTTCTTGCTATTTCACGACAAGACCTCACAATAACCTTGTCTCAGTAAAAGAAAAAAAGAAGAATAAAAAGCGCATCCAAATAATCAAAATTTGCCATTGCCAATACAATCGAGCTAGTTGATTAAAAGAAACAAATAGGACTTTATCTCATCATCAAGAAAGTCATGCTTCGTCAATATTGTGAGAAAATAAATACAAAAAAAGCCCATAGAAGCCAAAAGGACAATAAGAAAGAAGGGCAAAATACCTGGTAGGAAACCCACTAAGGGGGCTACGCAAAAGATAGGGTCAACCCCGTAGGATTCCCGAACATAAATAAAGGGTAGCCTAGGCAAAAGTTAGGGTTACAAAATAAGGTCCGCTAGGATTCCCTAAAAAAAACAAAAAGAAGGAACCTACACAAAAGTTAGGGCCAAAACACAATATCCTAGTTCGAAAACCCAAAGGGCGATCTAGGGAGATCAACTAGCCATAAAAAGCAATGGAGATAAAACCAAAAGCGCAAATACAAAAAAAAAAGAGGAACGTTTGCCTGGACAAAAGCTTAAACACCCAGGCCTAACCTTAGCCAACCATTCTTACAAAACCTTTTTCTAAATAAAAATTAACCATCTAAAACACAAGCCATTGAATTTGCCCTCTTACTTCTTTTCTCTTGACCCTCACAACAATATTCTAATAATTAATTTGGGAATATGGAGGCATATAGTCAACAAGAGGATTGAAATCCCTAAAGTGAAGAAAAAGATGAAAGTGATCCTAGCAAAGATCTCAGTGATTTGATGAAGTCAAAGATAAAGTCAAGGGTCAACTCTGCAGCTGTCAAACAAGTCACTCGGAACAAAGGAGCTGAAGACTTAGTGTGTCTTAACGAAAGCTTAGGTAAAACCACTTTACCTTTTCCACTGCATAAAGCTTCTTCACTCAATTTGCAAAATGCCTCAAAAATAGTTTTAAACAAATCAAACAAAAGCATTTTGACAAAGAACTTTCTTAACAATGTTTTTAACCGATATAGTTTTGAAAGAAACAATTAAAAACACTTAGAATGTTTTAAAAAGTGTTTTTACAGTATTTTAATTGATACAAAAACCTTTTAATCGATTAAAACTCTTTATGACCGATTAGAATTCGAATATAATAGGTCAGAATGCAATATAATCGATCAGATCTTAAATATGAGCGATCAGAATTATTTTAATCGATTAAAACACGTTTCAATCGATTAAAATCACTTTGGATGTCAGGATGATCGATCAGAATGAGATTATGACCGATCAGAGTTGATTATGATCGATCAGAATTGAATTATGACCGATCAGACTTATTTCAATCGATTAAAACGCATTTCAATCGATTAAAATAACTTAGAAAATCTTTTCAATCGATTAAAACGAACTTTCAATCGATTAAAATGACTTGAAAATATATGTGCAGTTTTTTAATCGATTGAAACGACTTTATATCAGTTAAAATAACTTGGAAAGTTTTATAAGAAGGTTTTTAAACAAATCAATCGATTAATACGCGATTCAATCGATTGTTTTATACTTTGAAAATGTTTGTAAAACGTTTTAAGCTGATAAAAACGTGGGCGTATCAACTAAAACATTTTCTGTTAAAGATCATGAACGCATTAATGGGTTGAAAGGACTTTTAACAGATTGTAACGGCTATTTCAACAGATTAAAACAAACTTTCAACGAGATTAATTAATGCAGCAGATTTGAAAATACTCTTTTATAAACAGATTTGCTTGAAACTTTGAGATATAGATCACATATCAGCTTTTACACAATTCAAGCAATCAATACAAACAACTATTAGCATTTTTCAAGAAAGATACACAACTGTTTTTGTGAACTTCTTTTGAAATCTTTCTTGAGGCACTTTGCATTTCTTTGAAGAAGATACTTGACTGTGGATTGGTGTAATCCGGTTTGAGCTTTCTTTGTTTCTTCTTTTAAATTTCTATTCATTCATTTGTACTTGTTTTGTACCTGGAATTTGGGTACAAGTTTTCTACGACTTGTTGTAGAAAGTTGCCAAGAACTGGAATTTGGTTCTTGGTGGAAAGGTTAAAGCAAGAGCTGGAATTTGGTTCTTGTGTGTGGTGCCTGGAATTTGGGCACTTGGTTTCTCTGCTGGCTGGAATTTGGTTGCGAGAGGTTTCCAAGAGCTGGAATTTGGTTCTTGGTGGAGAGTTAGAATAGGTGTAAGAGGGTGAGTCTGTAAAACATCTATTCTAGTGGAACCCAACTGGAATTTGGTCGGAGACTGGACGTAGCCCTGGTATTGGGTGAACCAGTATAAAATTACCGGTGAAATCTTTCCTAACCTTTCTCTCTTTAATTTCAGTTGCTGCGCTTATATTGTTTGATTGCTTGGTAATTCAAAAAGATTTTTAGAAACTTAATTTTCGAATTAGATAATCTGTGTATTGCGAAAAACTTTCAAAAATCAATTCACCCCCCCTCTTGATTTAAAACTACTTTTCTAACAAAAGAGACACTACATGGCAAAGTGTGCTCTACAATAAGAAAGAAAAAGAAAAAACAAGTTATCCTTCGGTCACAAGAAGTCCGGCATGGTACAACCAAATACGGGAACGCATATCAGAGGGCACTCAACGCTACAAGACACGTCAGTTAAATCCTTCTGAAAAACTAATTGAAATAGGCATTATAGGACATCAAACATAAAAACATTGCATGCATAAAATGTTTTTGAACCAGGTCCTATTTTCTTTGAAAAAAAAAATCCCTTAAAATCGAGATGGTCGTCTCGCATTCCCAGACCGTCGTCTCGATCTCCAGAAAATCGAGACCGCCGTCTCGATCAACGAGATCGCCGTCTCGCTTAAGGCCGAAGTCGAGACCACCATCTCGAGGTCCCAGATGGTCGTCTCGACTTGCACAAAATCGAGACCACCGTCTTGACTTCCCAGACGGCGGTCCCAAATCCAGAATTTTTTTCTATAAATAGGGGGGGTCTAGGGGGTCTCCACACCTCCTCCTGCACCCCAACTCTCTATTCTCTCACTCTCGAGCACTCCATCGTCAAGATGCATCGTGGAAGCCAATCAAGGAAGAGAAGAGGCTCTGCTGGCCCTAGTAGTTCATCAGCACCTGTTCCCTAGGACCCCACTCAGCTCTCTCCACTACACCAGGCCCGTCTTGAGCATATTCGGGGGTACACATGGCACCCCATGCTCAAATTGGATTTTGGCATTCTCGTCGAATTTAGGTGGGAGGACGACGTCCGGGCCCACATTGACAACATTGGGTGGGGCTTCCTCCTTCAGCCTCCACCTACCCACGTATACCCCCAGGCGGTATTGGAGTTTCTCGCCTCCATCTCCTACGCCGAGACTCCCGCCATGGTACCAGGTCTGTCACCAACAAAAATGGTGACATATTTCATGGGTGGGATGTACCGGACCACCACCCTGGACGAATTCAATGTGAATATTGGGTTCGTCTAGCCCGGGGACGTGGTAACTCGGGACTACCAAGAGGCCATCTGCGTGCGCCCCATGAACCTTACCGCCGGCGAGATGTGGGAAGAGTTCACCAGGGCGCCCACTTTGCTCACGCTGATGAAGGGCTCAACACTCGCTCCAGCCCTCTGCATCTGCCACAAGCTGCTGGCAGGGACCATCCATGGGCGGAAAGAGAGCTAGGGAAAGGTAACCCTTCCGACCTCTTCGTCCTTTATTGCATGAGCCATAGGCGCCAGTGCAACCCTAGCTATTTCTTCCTAAAGGCCCTCAAGGACTTCGGGAGCGGGCCTGTGGGAGCCGTCCTCATGGCTCCCCTCATTACCCCCCTGGCAGAAAAATGGGGGTGCAGTGGCAGGGAGGAACTGGCCTCTAGTCTCTGACCCGAGTCCATCAACGGGTCGGTCCTGGTCAGCATGGGGATGCTACTGCGCCACAGGACCCAACTGATCCTCCACCCCTCGCTCGATATCACTTTGGATCTCCGGGATCTCGTGGCAATGCACGATCTCCCAACACCTCCCGAGTTCCAACAACAACAACAGTAGTACACAGATGATTTTGCTGGCATGAACCGTAACATGAACGATCTACGCCAGCAATTCGATCATATGTTTGTGAGGCAAGAGCAGATGTGCCTAAGGCAAGAGGCCTTCGACACAAGATTGGAGAGAATATACCAATACCAAGAGGGGATGAGGCAAGACTGGGTGGTCTTCCAGCAGGAGTATCGCGATGAAGTCCGGGACCAGGCAGAGTTCCGGAGACATATGTACCGGCAGTTCCCCTCTTATGGATCGTCTCCAGACGAGAGCCCACCTTCTTAGGGATAATGCTTATAGAATAAGTTGCTGTAATAAATTTTTCTTATAAATAAAAATTTCATTTCATGCATTTTTTGCTATCCCTTTCAAAAAGTCGGCGTAACAAAAGAAGCTTAAAGTAAAAAGACTTACGCTTAAAAATCCAAAATCCAAAATCGCGAGAAAAAAAGAGATAAAACCGCGAAAAAAAGGCAAGATTAAAAATCACCTTGACCAACAATTTTCGACAACCAAGTAGAAGTCGAACAAAGAAAACAAGACTATCCGACAACAAGCGAAGTTGGATAACCACTACCAAAAGCCGAAAAACCAAAGAATCCCCAGCAAACCAAAGCTGGATGAACACCAACAAAATCCCCGGCACAATCCGGACGACCATTCCCAGAAAAAAGACAAACAAAGACAAGAAAGCACATCTGAACGCTTGGCACATGAGCCACCCGAGCAGTAAGCCGCCACCACCACCAGTCCTACGCAGTGGACTGTACCAGCTTGATAGGGGGTTCATACCTATCAACCTACGCACGCAGTGCGCCTGATCTGCGCTCAAGACAGATCAGTAAGTCACAACTACCAGACTGATGGGGGGTTCATACCCATCCAGTCCTATGCATAGTGGGTTGTAACTACCAGCCTGATGGGGGGTTTATACCCATCAACCGAAGGATCGACTACCGTCAGAAGGAGTATCCTGAGGTTCTACCACGTGTCAACCAAAGGGATTGGCTACTGTCAGAAGGAGTATCCTGGAGGTGCACAACACAAATTTTCCCCAGAAGATCAATCGCCGCAAGACAGAACATCCGAAGGGTAACCGGACAAGAGGGTCAACTCCTTTACCTTCCAGTCGATCTTCTTGGCATAACAGGCCAATAGTCGACTGGTCAGGTAAAGGGGGGGCAGCTGTAGACCCCAAATCTTGCCTGGCCTCATAATAAAGACCAGAAGACCTTCTATTCAAAGATGGACGAAGCCTAAGAAGCCACTAGGAGAGACTATTAGGCCCCATACTAGAATAGGAGGGATTTTCTGCATGTAAATAAGGATTTTCGCCTTTTAGGGTCGAGACCGCTGGCTCGCATTCGGGACCGCCGTCTCGCCTTGCAAAAGTGGCGAGACCGTCGTCTCGCCACCTGCGAATGGCGAGACGGCCGTCTCGCCATTCTTGCAAGGTGAGACGGCCGTCTCGAATGGCGAGACGGCTGTGTCGACCTTGTCAGACGAGACGACCGTCTCGACCTGACAGGCATGAATCCCTATAAATAGCCGCGCCATTCCCCTCATTTCACACAGTTCTTCCATTCTCTCTCTTGTCACTTCATCAAATTCTCTTCCTACAACCCCTCCGAAGCATTTCCAGAGTTTTCTGGGAGTTTCTAAGAGTTTTTATAGCGTTTTGAGAGGTTTCCAGCGCTGTAAGGAGTGAGGGGCTGCCAAAAAGCACCCCAATTTTCAAGAGATTAATATAAAGCTTGCCTCGGAGGTTTCCACACTCTCTCTCTCTCTCTTTACTGCTTTATCTTTAAATTGCGTAGTAGATGTTAGGGCCATGTAGTCCTAACTTTAAATTCCGTAAATAAAGGGTAAAAGCATATTTTTACCGGTTTACTTATTTAAATAGCCGGCTCATCATAGGGAACCTGAAAGGGGTGTCGTAAGGGAACTCACACTTCCCTTACACGTAACTAACTCCCTTACCCAACTCTGGTTCTAATGACCAAAGTTGGTTTTTTGAAAACCAACGCCTTTTCACTCCTTTTCCGATGTTTCCAGTAAAAACATCAGTGGCAACTCCAGAAGAACCCTTCAAAATTAGTTCTTGGGTTAGCCCGGTTATCGGACAATCCAAGAACGCCTTTTCGAAAACGTCGCCCCTAGGTTCAGCCCGGTTATCGGACAACCTAAAGGCGTTGTAACCACACCAATAAAAACGCAAAAATCGGTAAAGTCGGCACCATCGCATCACTCCGACCGCCTCGTTTTGACAGCGGCGACATGCGCCTCCAGGATGCTCCTTCTGACGGTAGCTAATCCCTTTGGTTGATGAGTATGAACCCTCATCGGGTTTGATGAGTATGAACCCCCGCCTGGTAAGCCCCCTTTTGTAAGGCTTGATGAGTACACACCCCCATCTGGTGTTGGACGAGTATGAACCCCCGTCTGGTAAGCCCCCTTTTGTAAGGCCTGATGAGTACACACCCCAATCTGGTGTTGAGTCCACTTTGTAGGACTGGTGGTGGTGGCGGCTTACTGCTCTAGCTCATGCACCGGGTGAGAAACCTTGGGATGCTCCTTTGATGCGGTAGCTGACCCCTTGGTTGACGAGTACGAACCCTCGTCTGGTTAGGTGCCTTTCGATGCTCCTTCTTGTGGTAGCTGAACCTTTGGTTGTGGTGGCAACTTACTATTCTAGCTCATGCGCCGATGGTTGAGGTGTGTTCTCTTGTCTTTGTTTTTGTGACTTGTCGCCGCCGTCCCTTTCCGCCGTCCGGGGGACGTCTCGAAACGTTTATGCGAGCGGTTGCGAAAAGATGGTTTACACTCGCGTTTTTGTTTTAAAAGGTTTTCGAAAAGGGGTTCTTATGGAGTCGCCACCAATGTTTTGACCATAAACATTGGAAAAGGAAAAAATGTTGATTTTAAGAAAAACCGCACTTGGCCATTATAACCAGAGTTGGGTAAGGGAGTTAGTTACGTGTGGGGAAGGTGTTAGCACCCCACAACGCCCCTTTCGGGTTCCCTATGACAGATTAATTCATTTAAATAAAGACTACGAGAAATTACGCGATTACCCTATTTTATTACATAATATTAAATGGCTATCTACATGATTTTATTCTATGTTGCATGTATAAAATGATGAATAAAGCTAAATAAAGCAATAAAAGAGATATTAAAATAGCTATCTAGATGATCCTATTCTACATGACATAATAAAGCTAAATAAAACAATAAAACAATAAATAAAACAATAAAAGAGAAGGGAATTGAAAAGAACCTCCGTAGCAAGCTTTATATTGAGAACCTCGAACCGTGAGGATGCGTTTTGGCAACCCCTCTCTCTACACGTCTCTCCTCACCAATACAAGATCGACTCTACTAAAAATTTAAAGAAGAATCAAATGCCGGAATATAATTCCTTAACCGATTGTTACCTATTTAAGGCAATCGGAAAGATCATTCGAGAGAGAGAGAGAAGTAGACAAGTGCTCTAAAGTGTTTCAGAGCTCTCTGGAGTGTCTGTGGTGTGAAAAAGTGGCAAATGAGCCTCCTATTTATAGTTTTTCGCAGCTGGCGCACTTTGGGACGGCCGTCTGGGTTGGGACGGCCGTCTGGACTGGGATGGCCGTCCCAAATGGCAAAATTACACAGAGCGGGACCCCCAGGAAGGCCGGGACGGCCGTCCCACTTAAAATGGGTTTGGGACGGCCGTCCCACATACGGGACGCGCGTCCCAACTGTAAAATGACAGTTGGGACGGCCGTCCCACTTTTGGGACCGTGGTCTCGGCCTGTTTTGTCCAGTTTTCATGTTGTGGGACCCCGGGAAGCTTTCCTTTCCTTTTTCGGACATAGATTGATGCCGATGTGTGTCCGTTGAAGCTTTATCTTCATATAGGAAGTCTTCTTGGCCTCCAATAAGATGTCGGACGAGCTTTGTCTTTGTGTAGGAAGTCTCTTTTGGCTTTTATCGTGTGAATGAGTGAACTTCGTCTTCTGTTGTGGGAGGTCCTTCTCGTTTTGGGAAGCCGGATAAACTCCATCTTCGGGTGAAGTTCCTCTAGCTTTTATTTTGAGAGGCCGGGCAAAATTAGGGGTCTACAGCTGCCCCCCCTTCGCCTGCCTAACTAATTCGTCGGTTTTTAATATGCCGACAAAATTAGTTGGTAGGGGAAGGAGTTAACCCTTTTGCCCGGTTATCCTTCGGATGCTGCTCCTTGTTGATCCTCTGGATGATAAATATTTTGATAGGTACCAACCCCTATCTGGTGTTTTGACGAGTACGAACCCCCTGTCATGGTAGACCCCCTTCTATAAGGCCTGATGAGTACACACCCCCATCTGGTGTTTTGACGAGTATGAACCCTCTGTCTGGTATGAGTCTGCATTTTGCTCGGACTCTAATGGTTTTTACACCCCCGCTGGGTGCGAACCCGCAACTTGACAAGGCTCTATTGTGCGAGTCTCGCATCTTGACGGACTCTAATGGTTTTTACACCCCCACCGGGTGCGAACCCGCAACTTGACAAGGCTCTATTGTGCGAGTCCGCATCTTGACGGACTCTAATGGTTTTTACACCCCCACCGGGTGCGAACCCGCATCTTGACAAGGCTCTATTGTGCGAGTCTCGCATCTTGACGGACTCTAATGGTTTTTACACCCCCACTAGGTGCGAACCCGCATCTTGACAAGGTTCTATTGTGCGAGTCTGCATATTGACGGACTCTAATGGTTTTTACACCCCCACTGGGTGCGAACCTGCATCTTGACAAGGCTCTAGTGTATTTTTTCACCCCACTGGATGTGAACCTGAATCTTGGTAAGGTTCTAGTGTATTTTTTCACCCCACCGGATGTGAACCTGAATCTTGCTAAGGCTCTAGTGTATTGTTTCACCCCACCGGATGTGAACCTGAATCTTGCTAAGGTTCTAGTGTATTTTTTCACCCCACCAGATGTGAACCTGAATCTTGCTAAGGTTCTAGTGTATTTTTTCACCCCACCGGATGTGAACTTGAATCTTGCTAAGGTTCTATTGTCGGCGGCTTACTGTTTTTGATCATGCGCTTCTGGGGAATAATTGATTTTGACTTTTTTGTTTTAGTCATCCGGCTTTTACCGGGGAGTTTCTGTTGGTTGCCTCTTTTTAGGCGGGAATCCTCTGGGGATTTTGAATCCTCTTATTGATTGTGCCTCTTGATTAGGCGAAGATCTACTTGGGGATTTTGTTGTGCCTCTTGATTAGGCGGGAATCCACTGGGGATTTGTTGATTTTTTGATTGTGCCTCTTGATTAGGCGGGTGCTTCAATAGTGGTGAAGACTTTTTACTTGTTGTTTTTCACCTCTGAATAGGCTGATGTTCTTCTTGAGGATATTTGTTCTTGATAATACCTCTGAGTAGGTAGATGTTTTTTGAAAGCTTTGTGCTTGTATTACCTCTTATAGGTTGATTTCCCGTTTCTTGGGGATATCGGCTCCTTGCTTGTTTCTGAGTAAGCATAGGCATTCTTGGGAGTGAAGGTTTTGTACTTCGCTGGGGATATTCATATTGGGTGCTTAACTCCTTGTGGATCTGTAATTTGTAATTTGCCTTTGCGGTTAGGCTTACTGGGGAGAAAATTTTCTTTTTGGTGATCCACCGGGGGGTTGATTTGCCTTCCTGTGGATGGAATTTTCTCATTTTCTTCTTTTATAGATTTTTCTTGATGTGCTCTTCTTGGGGATCTTCTTTCGGCTTTTTCTTGCTGTGGCCTTTGTTAGAGGATGAAAGGCTTTTATCTTCTTTCTTTTTGTTGCCCCCCAGTGATGTGGGGGATTTTGACTCTGTTTTTTTTCTTTGATGGACTTCTTAAGGCGGCGACTCTCTAATGAGTGTGCTTGATGACTCATGCGGTGATGTCTTCGAGTCGTGAGATAATCTTTTTATCTTGCCTCTAGAGTAGACCAGGATCCTCTTGGGGATAATTAAGTCTTTTCCATTGGTTTTTTTTTTTTTTTTACATTGATGACTTCCTTTTTCTTGGATGGAAAGATGCTGATTGCAACTCCAAGTGATTTATGTTTGATGACTCATGTGGTGTTGATACTGAGTCATGGAGTAATTTTTGTGTTGCCTTCGGAGTAGGCAAGGATCCGCTTGGGGCTCATCAAGCCTTTCTGCTGGCTTTTCTATTTTTGATGTACCTTCTTTTATTGGTGTTTGAGGATAATGGTTGGAGTTATGGTTTTCTTAAAGCTCTTTATTCAAGCTAAAATGGTTTTGATTTTGCTTTTCGCGATTTTGATTTTCATATGGAGACTCGGATTCGGCGCCTCCTGTTTTCAATCACAAGTATGGAGACTAGCCTCCTTATATGCATGTTTATTATTCTTGTTTGAAGAAAATTATTTTTTCTTGATTTTGACAAAGTCGTATTATGCAACTACTTTGTGTGTGAATGTCCTAAATGCGATTTAATGTTTATTTATTTTTGATGCATTTAGAAAGTGACTGGCCTTCTCCCGTTGGCTTCTTATGAATACGCCGATGGGCTCCTTCTTTATGATGATGGGCTCATCTTTTACTCATCTTTTAGTTTTAGCCCTATCTTTTGCCTAGACCGCCCTTTACGGGTTTTCGATCTAGCGGGCTGCCTTAATTTTTGCCTAGATCGTTTTTTTTTTTTTTTTTTTTTTTTTTTTCTTTGATTAAAAGTCTTTGCGCATATTTATGATTTATCAATAAAGAGGCATTTCCATAATATTTGGTCAAGAGAAAGGAAATGAAAGGGAATTTTATGAACAAAAGTTTATTTCTTTTATAGAAGGATTACAAAAGGTATTTAGAAGAATGGGTAGTCAAGGTTGGCTGTACTGTATAGGCTTGAACAGTCATGTCTATGATATCTGCCCCCCAGTTCTCCTAATTGCTTCAGTTGAGATGCTTGAGCTCAGAGTGAAGACTATGCAGACTGCTTGCTTCTGGAAGAATGTTACTTTAGCCGCCTTTTCGGTTTTCGACTAAAGTAACCATTGCTCTTAGTTTTTTTTTTTTTTTTTTTTTTTTTTTTACCTCTTCTTTTTGCCTAGGACGTATCCTAGCGAGGGATATGGACCCTATATTTTTCCCAGGGATGCCCTTTGCGGGTTTTCATTCCTGACGGGTCATGAGCAATGTCTTCAAGCATAATATTTCTTTACCGCGTCAGAATTGATTGGGTGTCGAAGCTCTTCTCCATCCATATTAGTGAGGATAAGCGCCCCTCCTGAAAAAGCTCGTTTGACCACAAAGGGTCCTTCATAATTTGCCGCCCATTTTCCAATTTTATCCTTCTGGGCTGGGAGTAGCTTCTTTACCACTAAATCTCCTTCTTGATAAGTATGAGGGCGGACCTTTTTGTCATAAGCCTTTTTTATTTTCTTTTGATAGGCTTGTCCACGGCTTATGGCATTCAGCCGTTTTTCATCGATAAGGTTTAACTGATCGTATCGACTTTGAACCCATTCGGCTTCTGTTAATTTTGTTTCCATAATAATTCGCAGGGAAGGTATTTCGACCTCTATTGGCAATACGGCTTCCATTCCATATACAAGGGAGAATGGAGTGGCTCCTGTTGAAGTTCGCACAGATGTTCGATAGCCATGAAGAGCAAAAGGCAACATTTCATGCCAGTCCCTATAGGTTTTAACCATCTTTTGAACAATCTTCTTGATGTTCTTATTGGCCGCTTCTACTGCGCCATTCATTTTGGGTCGATAAGGAGAAGAATTATGGTGTTGAATTTTGAAGTCCTGGCATAGTTCTTCCATCATTTTATTATTCAGATTGGTCCCGTTATCGGTAATGAGACGATGTGGAATGCCGTATCGACATATGATATTTTTCTTAATAAAGGTGACCACTACTTTTCTAGTCACATGTGCATACGATGCAGCTTCTACCCACTTAGTGAAATAATCAATGGCCACCAAAATGAATCGGTGACCATTGGACGCCTTAGGCTCAATAGGTCCGATGACATCTATGCCCCACATAGCGAACGGCCAAGGGATAGCCATAACGTTGAGAGGTATCGGTGGAACATGTACATTATCTGCGTGTATTTGACACTTGTGACATTTTTTAGCATACTGATAACAATCTCTTTCCATTGTGGACCGAAAGTATCCTGCTCTGAGAATCTTCCTAGCCATGATGTGCCCTGGTGCGTGAGTCCCAAAGGTTCCTTCGTGTATTTCTTTAATCAATATCTGGGCTTCTTCGGGATTGACGCATCTTAACAAAGTAGAATCACAATTCTTTTTATAGAGGGTTTCTCCTATCAACATAAATCCTATAGCCCTTTTCCGAATGGTCCTTTTATCATTGTCACTTATTCCCTCGGGGTATTCACCCTTTATCAAGTATCGCCTTATGTCATGATACCAAGGGGTTTCGTCTTTTTCACTGTCCACCATCATGCAGAAGGCTTGTTTGTCGTGCCTTTTGACTTGGATGATGGGCATCTCATGTTCCTGCCCTAGTGCGAACATGGATGATAATGTTGCCAGCGCATCCGCAATCTGGTTATCCTCCCGAGGGATATACTCGAAACTAATGTTTTCCATTTGTGAAGTCATCTTACGGATATGCTCCAGATAGGGGATTAATTTGGAATTTCTAGTTTCCCATTCACCCTTGAGCTGGTAAATAACAAGGGACGAGTCACCGAATACTTTGAGTTTGGTTACCCCGTGATCCAAGGCCGCTTGAATACCTAGAGCACAGGCTTCATATTCCGCCATATTGTTTGTACAGTCAAAGGTTAATCTGGCTGTTATCAGGATATGCTTCTTTTCAGGCGATATTAAAATAGCTCCGATCCCATGTCCCAGTAAGTTTGAAGCTCCATCGAAAAACATGACCCATTTATCATTTTTTAGCTCTTCATGTTGGATATGCATTATATGCTCATCCGGAAAATCATCTTGGAGGGATTGATATTCGTCTCGTTGGCCCATGTGCCAGGTAGTCCGCCAAAGGACTCGCCTTTGATAGCTTTCTGAGTGACATGAATGATATCAAATTCCGAGAGAAGTACTTGCCATCTAGCTATCCTCCCGGTCAAGATGGGTTTTTCAAACAAGTATTTGATTGGGTCCATTTTGGAAATTAACCAAGTTGTATGTCCGATCATATATTGTCGAAGGCGTTGAGTTACCCACACCAATGCACAACATGTCTTTTCGAGTGGTGTATAGCGGGTTTCATAATTTAGAAATTTTTTACTGAGGTAATATATGGCTTGTTCTTTCTTTCCGGTATCATCTTGTTGACCGAGTACACATCCCATGGATTCATCGAGTACTGATAGGTAAAGAATTAGGGGTCTCCCTTCCACAGGTGGTATCAGTACTGGAGGATTAGTTAGGCATATTTTGATCTTTTCGAAGGCTTGTTGGCATTCATCGTTCCAAACTGTCGATTGGTTTTTACGCAATAACTTGAAGATAGGCGTACATTTATCCGTTAATTGCACAATGAATCGTGCGATGTAGTTTATTCGACCTAGGAACCCTCTCGACTTCTTTTTCGTTCTTGGTGGGGGCATTTCTAGGATTGCCTTTGTTTTATCGGGGTCCACTTCGATTCCTTTTTTACTTACGATAAACCCGAGAAGTTTTCCTGATCGTACCCCGAATGTGCATTTAGCCGGATTAAGCTTAATCTGGTATTTTCGAAGCCGATTGAATAGTTTCTTTAAGTGTAGGAGGTGGTCTGTCTCATTTTTGGACTTGACAATCATATCATCCACGTATACTTCGATTTCTTTGTGAATCATATCATGAAATAGTGTAACCATAGCCCTTTGATAGGTTGCCCCGCGTTCTTAAGTCCAAAAGGCATTACTCTATAACAAAATGTCCCCCATGGCGTAATGAAGGAAGTTTTTCTCTGTCTTCGACAGACTAATTTGATTTGATTATACCCCGATATCCGTCCATGAAAGAATAGAGAGTATTTGTAGCAAGTGTGATCTACGAGCATATCAATATGTGGTAAGGGAAAATCATCTTTTGGACTTGCACGTTTAGGTCCCGGTAATCTACGCATACTCCGATTTTTCCATTTTTCTTGACAACTGGCACTATGTTTGCCAACCATTCAGGGTATTTTGACACAATCAAAAAATTGGCCTCCAACTCGTTTTTCTACTTCTTCTTTAATTTTTAAGGACCATTCTGGTTTTACTCTTCCGAGTTTCGTTTAACGGCCGAAATCCCTCTTTTAATGGTAATCGATGCTCCACTATACTTTTATCGATTCCAGGCATATCATGGTAGGACCACGCAAACACGTCCATATATTCTCTTAGCAATTGTATTAGTTTTTCTTTGACATCATCGTCAATTTGGGTTCCAATATTTACTTCTTTCTTATTATCTTCTTGTCCCAAATTGATGACCTTAGTTTTCTCCTCGATGGGGCTGTATTGATTGCGCTTCTTTTTCTAGCAGTCTTTGCATGTCCTGGGAAATGGTCCCCTCCTCACTGTCTCGACTCAATCCATTCGTCTTCGACTTTCGGATCTTCCAAGGAGTTTTCAATCACGAGACATGACTCGTATGGGTTATGCTTTGTTTTAGATTTCTTTATGAGATGTATGAGAGAGAAAAGAATGAAAGAGAATATGGATATTAAAAAAATGCCTTATTGTATTGATAGAAGAAAATATTTACAAAGCCCTTATTAACCAAAAATCTCGTGATCATGGGCAGGGATCACGAGAAATACATCGGAAGTTTTTTTTCGATATATTATTTTTTTTCTATATTTTTTATTGTAAAAGATGGTAAAAATGATGAGCCCTAATCTGCTGGTCTTCCTTATCCTGTCTTTTATTCGAGCTTTAATAAGGGCTGGTCATCCACCTGCGGAGTAGATGTATCAAAGGTAATCCATCCTGCGTCTATTAGATTCTGGACTTTGTGTTTTAAGGCTACACAGTTTTCGATGGAGTGTCCCGGAGAACTTGAATGGTAATCACAGCTTTCATTAGATTTATACCATTCCGGGTATGGTGGTTCCATTTTCCTGGGAGGGACACGAACGAGGAGCTTGGCGTCCAATAATTTCAAAAACAGACTTCCGTAGGAGGTAGGTATGGAAGTGAATTTCCTCTCTTGTCTACGTGGCTTGGCTTGTTGCGAGGATGCAGAAGGAGTGGCAATATTAACTGCATTCACATCTCCTTCCTTCTTCTTTCCAATATTCTTTTTAAAAGTTTGAGTAGAGGAATTGGAGGATGTTTGTTGTATAATTCTTCCACTCTTCAAACCTTGCTCTACTCTCTCTCCTATGATGACTACATCCGCAAAGAGTGTTGATGTATTCCCTATCATTTTGTCGTAATAGGGACCGGTTAGAGAATTGATGAACATGGATGTAGTTTCCTTGTCGGATAGAGGAGGTTCCACTTGTGCTGCCAATTCCCTCCATCTTTGAGCATATGCTTTGAAGGATTCGTCGTTTTTCTTGCTTAATAATTGTAGATCTGCTCTTTCAGGGGTCAGATCAATATTATATTTATAACGACAAAGAAATGCATCTGCCATATGTCTCCAGGTTTGTATTTGCCCTCCTTCTAGTTGCATATACCAGTTTAAGGCTGATTCAGCAAGGCTCTCTTGAAAGCAGTGGATCAGGAGTTTTTCATTATCAGCATGTGCAACCATCTTTCGGCAGTACATAGTAAGATGGTTTCTTGGGCAGGTCGTTCCCATGTATTTCGGGAAGTCCGGAGTTTTGAACTTGATAGGGAATTGGATGTTTTTAACGAGACACATATCAGCCGCCTCTTTTATATCAAAGTTATGTCCTTCCATGGCTCTCAGCCTCTCTTCAAGAGCAGTGATTTGTTGTTTTGATATTTCAGGAGCATGAATATGTACTGCTCTTGTATCGGATGGGTCATGCTCACTCGGGGTTCCTCTTCTTCTTCCTGGTGGGAGGCTTGTCCATTCCGAGGACCCTCTTGATGAAGATTCTGTTGATGCATCATATCTAACATTTGAGCCATTTGTTCTTTCAGCGTATTAAGCTCGGCGGTGAGCTTTCGGTTTTGTTCTTCTAGTTGCTCCATCTTCTTAGCCTTTTGAGCACGAGTGAGGACGGGCGGAAGACCAGCCACCTTCTAAATGATTTTAATGATTCTTATTATAACTTTTTATTTTAGATGATTAGCGTGGAATAAATATGCCCTAGGATGAATGTGTTTATGCATGAGAGATTTTATTATGATGATGTTTATGCATACTTTTCTTAATGCATTGGTTTTCTCTTTTGGTTTTACCACTTATTGAATGATGCGGTATGCATGATACGACTTTGCCAGGAATTTTGTAAAAAGGTATTTTTATGACCTTAATGTTTTTATATTTTTTTTTATGATTTTTAGGTTTTTTCATTTTTTTGTCTGTTGTATGATTACCCTGTGCTAATGCATCAATACAAATGCAGCAAACGTATGCACACACAATTCATACATCCACGAGCAGAGCCACGCTTATTTAATCACGAGGTAGGGTTTTCCTGCAGAAACGTGCTTGGTTTAGGTGGTTCTAACTGTTCTCACCAGGCCAAAGGTCCCCAAGGTGCCCCCATTATAGGGACCTCTCAATCTCTCAATCCTTGGGTCATGCACGGAACTCCGTGGCAACACCCTTAGATCAAAAGAAGAGAGTTATCACCTTGAGTTGGTGGTTTTCCGACAACGGTAGTAGCCCCGTGTGCCAACTAACCGATCGTATCTGCCACCCACTCCCTATAGGTATTCACTCTTGCCCCCGGGTATAGAGGGACTGTTGTGTGCAAGGGTTTTTGTGTGCAATTTATATTTCAAACAATTGCAAAAAATAATCATACAGCAGTTATTTAAAGCCATACAATAAAAACATACAGAAGGGTAAAGGCGTAATTTCAAATCTTTACTTAGTTTGAATTCATCTGTCACTAAATGGGATCAACTCTCGGACTTCCCCAGTGGAGTCGCCATCTGTCGCCGCCGTCCCTTTCTGACGTCCGGGGGACGTCTCGAAACGTTTATGCGAGCGGTCGCGAAAAGATGGTTTAGACTCGCGTTTTTGTTTTAAAAGGTTTTCGAAAAGGGGTTCTTATGGAGTCGCCACCAATGTTTTGACCATAAACATTGGAAAAGGAAAAAATGTTGATTTTAAGAAAAACCGCACTTGGCCATTATAACCAGAGTTGGGTAAGGGAGTTAGTTACGTGTGGGGAAGGTGTTAGCACCCCACAACGCCCCTTTCGGGTTCCCTATGACAGATTAATTCATTTAAATAAAGACTACGAGAAATTACGCGATTACCCTATTTTATTACATAATATTAAATGGCTATCTACATGATTTTATTCTATGTTGCATGTATAAAATGATGAATAAAGCTAAATAAAGCAATAAAAGAGATATTAAAATAGCTATCTACATGATCCTATTCTACATGACATAATAAAGCTAAATAAAACAATAAAACAATAAATAAAACAATAAAAGAGAAGGGAATTGAAAAGAACCTCCGTAGCAAGCTTTATATTGAGAACCTCGAACTGTGAGGATGCGTTTTGGCAACCCCTCTCTCTACACAGTCTCTCCTCACCAATACAAGATCGACTCTACTAAAAATTTAAAGAAGAATCAAATGCCGGAATATAATTCCTTAACCGATTGTTACCTATTTAAGGCAATCGGAAAGATCATTCGAGAGAGAGAGAGAAGTAGACAAGTGCTCTAAAGTGTTTCGAGCTCTCCGGAGTGTCCGTGGTGTGAAAAAGTGGCAAATGAGCCTCCTATTTATAGTTTTTCGCAGCTGGCGCACTTTGGGACGGCCGTCTGGGTTGGGACGGCCGTCTGGACTGGGATGGCCGTCCCAAATGGCAAAATTACACAGAGCGGGACCCCGAGAAGGCCGGGACGGCCGTCCCACTTAAAATGGGTTTGGGACGGCCGTCCCACATACGGGACGCGCGTCCCAACTGTAAAATGACAGTTGGGACGACCGTCCCACTTTTGGGACCGTGGTCTCGGCCTGTTTTGTCCAGTTTTCGTGTTCTGGGACCCCGGGAAGCTTTCCTTTCCTTTTTCGGACATAGATTGATGCCGATGTGTGTCCGTTGAAGCTTTATCTTCATATAAGAAGTCTTCTTGGCCTCCAATAAGATGTCGGATGAGCTTTGTCTTTGTGTAGGAAGTCTCTTTTGGCTTTTATCGTGTGAATGAGTGAACTCCGTCTTCTGTTGTGGGAGGTCCTTCTCGTTTTGGGAAGCCGGATAAACTCCATCTTCGGGTGAAGTTCCTCTAGCTTTTATTTTGAGAGGCCGGGCAAAATTAGGGGTCTACATGACTTTTCTGGGATAGTCATTCGGTTTGTGCCGGGGATTACTTTGGTGGTCATCCAACTTGTTGGTTGCTGGGTAGCCTTGCTTATTTGTTGTTCGACTTTTGCTGGTCGTCGAAAAACTTCTTGGTCAATGTGGTTGACTTGTTTTGTTTTTTAATCCTGCCTTTTTCCGCGGTTATATTTTTTTCTCACGATTTTGGACTTTGGCTTTTCTGGGATTGAGTGTAAGTCTTTTTACTTTTAGTTTCTTTTCGCTACATTGACTTTTTTGAAAAAGAGAGTAAAAATGGATGAAAGGAAAAAAAAATTTATGGTAAATTTTTATTACAACATTTATTTTTTAGTACTATTCCTAAGATGGTGGACTTGAGCCGGGAGACGATCTGGGAGGAGAGAATTGTCGGTACATGTGCCTCTGAAATTCTGCTTGGTCTCGGATTGCGTCGAGGTGTTCCTGCCGGAGCATCGCTAGGTCTTGCCTCATTCCCTCTTGTATCTAGCCGAATGTCTCCATCCTTGAATCGAAAGTGTCCTGCCTTTGAGACATCTGGTCCTGTCTTAAGGACATTTGGTCGAATTGCTGGTGCAAGCTGTAGAGGTTGCGGTTGATGCCAGCAAAGTCGTATGTGTACTGTTGTTGTTGCTATTGTTGTTGTTGTTGTTGTGTCTGGAACTCCGGGGGTATCGGGAGATCCTGCATCGCCATTATGTCCCGGAGGTCTAGGGTTATGTCCAGTGAGGGGTGGAGGATCAACCGAGACCCTTGGCGGAGCAACATCCCCATGCTAACCAGGATGGACCCGTTGATAGTCTCGGGTCGAAGGTTGGGGGCCAGTTCTTCCCTGCTGTTGCACCCCCATTTTTCTGCCAGTGGGGTGATGAGGGGAGCCATGAGGATGGCTCCCACGGGACGGCTCCCGAAATCCTTGACGGCCTTCGCGAAGAAGTAACCAGGATTACACCGGTGCCCTTGGCTGATGCAGTAGAGGGCAAAGAGGTCTGGGTAGGTGACCTTACCCTGACTCTCCTTCCTCCCATGGACAGTCCCAGCCAGTAGCTTGTGGCAAATGCGGAGGGCGGGGGTGAGTGCAGATCCCTTCAGCAGGGATGGCAAGGTGCGCATCCCCTTGAGTTCCGCCCACATTTCGCCGGCGGTGAGGGTAGTGGGGCACTCGTATATGGCCTCTTGATATTCCCGAGTCAGGACATCCTCAGGCCGGACGAATCCAATGGATACGTTGAACTCGTCCAGGGTTGTCGTCTGGTACAACCCATTCATAAAGTAGGACACCATCTTCGTCGGCAGGAGGCCCGACACCATGGTGGGAAGCTCGCAGTATGCGATGGAGGCAAGGAACTCCATCACTGCCTTTGGTTAGACATGGGTGGGAGGAGATTGGAGGAGGAAGCGCCATCCAATGCTGTCAAGGTAGGCGCGAACCTCATCTTCCCAACCGAACTCGGCGAGGATGGTATAGTCTAGACACAGTATAGGGTGCCAAGTGTACCCCTGGATGTGTTCCAGGCGGGCCTGGTGTAGGGGCGGAAGCTGTGTTGGATCTTGTGGAGTTGGGGTTATAGAGCTACTGGGGCCAGAAGGACCCTTTCTCTTTCTGAATGCTTCTCCTCTATGCATTTTGGTAGTAGGATGCTCAAATATAGGAGAAAGGAAGGTAGGAGTGCAGGAGAGAGTGTTTGAAACCCCCCTCCCCAAGGAACCCCTATTTATAGGATTTTTGCTGGATTCGGGACAGCCGTCTAGAACTTCAAGATGGCGGTCTCGTCTTTGGCTTCTGGCAAGACGATGGTCTCGTTTCAGTGTGAATCGAGACGGTGGTCTGGGAGGACGAGACGACGGTCTCGATTTTTAGAAGGTTGTTTTTTTTTTGAAGAAAATAGGACCTTGTTCAAAAACATTTTATGCATGCAATGTTTTCATGTTTGATGTCCTATAATGCCTATTTTATTGGTTTTTCAGAAGGATTAACTGATGTGTCTTGTAGAGACGGGTGCCCTCTGATGATCGTTTTTCTGTTGTCCCTGGCTATACTGTTCCGGACTTAACGTGACCGAAGAATAACTTTTCCTTCTTCTTTTTTCTTCTTTTCTTTTCTTTTCTTTTTCCTTTCTCTTTTTTTTTTGGAGAGCACACTTTGCCATGTTGGTGTCCCTTTTTCTTCCCTTTAGGGGTTTCAATCCTCTTGTTGACTATACGCCTCCATATTCCCAAACTAATTGTTAGAATAATATTGTGAGGGTCAAGAGAAAAGAAGTAAAGGGTAAATTCGACGACTTGTGTTTTAGATCGATGATTTTATTCAGAAAAGATTTTGTAAGAATGGTTGGTTAAGGTTAGGCCTAGGTGTTTAAGCTTTTGTCTAAGCAAACATTTTTCTCTCTTTTGTTTGGATTTGCGCCTTATCTTATTTCCATTGCTTTTTATGGCTGATCGATTTCCCTAGATCGCCCTTTGGGTATTCAAACTAGGATATTGTATTTTGGTCCTACCTTTTCTCTAGGTTCCTTCTTTTTGTTTAGGGGATCCTAGCGGACCTTATTTTGTAACCCTAACTTTTGCCTAGGCTACCCTTTATTTTTGTTCGGGTGTCCTACCAGGTTGACCCTATCTTTTGCGTAGCCCCCTTAGTGGGTTTCCTACCGGGTATTTTGTCCCCCTTTTTTTTCGGCCTTTGGCTTCTATGGGCTTTTTCACTTTTTTTTTTTTACAATATTGTCGAAACACGACTTTATTTATGGTGAGGTAAAGCCTTATTTTGTGCTTCTAACCGACCAGCTTGATTGTAATGACAACGGTAAATTTTTTATTATTTGGACGCGCTTTTATTCTTCTTTTTTGTTTGTTTAGACAAGGTTATTATGAGCTCCAGTCATGAAATAGCAAGAAGAGAAGAAGATAGTAAGAAGTGTATTCTTTATTAATTAATAAGGGAATATGTGCCTTAAAATGCCCGGGGGTCGGGCTAGCCCCGGGGGATAATCTCTAACAATCATTGGGTTTACATCCCTTAAGCGAAGAAAAAGATTTCCTAATGACTAGGGTAGCTCTTGACGCTTGCATCCCTCCGCTTTGGAATATCTGTTTGAGTGTGCGGAGGGGAGACTTCCTTTTTCTTCCTTCTACTCGGCCCTTTGTAGGGTCATATCCTAGGCCATACTTAAAGGGGTTATCTTTTGAATTCTAGGGGTTCCCTCATCCCTTGGGAATCTGCCCCCAATCCTTGGCCAGGATGGTAACCATGCCTTATCATCATGCGTGCTACCTTCGTATTTTCGGGAAGTCTCTCTATATTGGCAATTTCGAGCGCTTGAAAAGATGTTTTAAGGGCCTCTTCAGCCGCATCCAAATAAGGTTGGGTAGATGGTCCACTGATCAGGATATCGTCTTCTGCTTGGACCGTGACCAGTTTGTCATCCACTATAAACTTGACTTTCTGGTGGAGCGTTGAAGGTACTGTCTTAGCGTCATGAATCCAAGGCCTGCTAAGGAGACAACTATATGCCGGAGTAATATCCATTACATGGAAATCGACGTTGATGATAGTGGGTCCAACTTGGATTGGCAAATTGACTTCCGCCACTACTTCTCATTTGGATCCGTCGAAGGCTCGAACGATAGTGCTGCTTGGGCGTAGACAGGTTCCTTGAATAGTCAACTTGTCGAGTGTGCACTTGGGCATCACGTTCAAGGATGACCTGTTATCCACAAGAAAGAACTTTGGCAATGAGGTACTCCTTGCACTTGATGAAAATGTGCAAGGGCTTGTTGTGGCTTGACCCCTCGAGGGGGAGTTCTTCCTTTGTGAAGGTGAGGTGATCGCTTGCCGTAATGTGACCAACGATCCTCTCAACCTTTTCTTGGGATATAGTGTGAGGTACATGCGCTTCGCTCAAGACCTTCATCAGGGTATTTCTATGCGGTTCCAAGCTCATCATTAGAGATAACAAAGTTATCTTTGCAGGTGTATGATTGAGCTAGTCAATAATGGAATACTCACTTTGTCTTATGAACTGGAGTAATTCGTTTGTCTCCTCCTTGGATCCTTTATTTTCTTTTTCTTCGTTTGTTTATTTTTTCCTTTATTCTTGGGGGCATCTTCTTGTGAGTCCTTGGGGGAGTAGACCCTTCCACTTCTAGTCATGCCCCTAATGACAGTTATATTGGAGATATCTTCTTTTATTGGTGAAGATTCTCCGTATCTCCATGGTACAACTTTATTTGATTCATAGGGGAAAGGACGTGGCATAAATAGTCGCACGGGTGTCCTTGCCCCCTTTTCCTTATTGGTTTTGAGGATCAACGGTCGAGGCTTATTACCCTCTTGTGGTGGATCGACCATTGGGGAGAGCTTGATTAAAAGGGGCTTTTTCTCCATTCTTCTGATTTGGAAGACATGTCAGTTATTCCTTCCTTTTTATTATCTTGTTTATTAAAAGTGAAGGATGGTAAATTAAATATGCAAATGAATGATATGCATGGAAGTAGACAATTGTTGAATAAATAAAAATTTCATTCATCCATAGAAGGTATACATTCCCCTATTCCATACTATGAAGCAACTTTTGATAGAAGCGGAAAAGCCTAAAGAAACCCACAGGCGGGTCTTGATCTCTATGTAATTCCCTTTTGGCTTCCCGGACGTGACGAGCGAGTGCTTCGCTTTGCTTCTAGACTGCCTGGCTCATATCTTCACTATACTTTTGAGCCTCTTTGATCTTCGCCTCTTGATGGACGACCAAGGCTTGTAGCTCGTCGAACTTTGCAAGGGCTCGGTCCTTCTCTCGTAGTACTTGACCATACTGAGCTAGCCCATCTCTTTCTTTGCAGCGTAGCTCAGTGAGACTTTTGTTGAGTCTCCGGTTGGCCTCTTGCTCTTGGCGTATTTCTGACCGAGTCCTTGTGAGGTCTTGTAACAAGTCCTTGATCGTCTGAGCCTGTTTTGCTGATTCGGCCTCAAGGTGTGCTGATTTGGCGGTTATTTCTTAAAGTTGGCTATCCGAGCTGGTTCTAGCAACTTTGGATGCTCAGATAGCTTGCTCGTTGGAATCAGCACATTGATCCTTGAGGCGCTCTATTTCATGATCCTTTTTCTTGCATTGCCTCTGTAGACCGTCGATGGTGAGGATAGATTCTTGTTCTCTTTCTTCAAGGGCCCTCATTTGGGCTCCCATGATTTCTATCCTTTGGGTCAAGGCGTCGACTTGATTTTGAAGCTCTTCACTGTTTGCACATGTAGCGAGTGAGGTGGATGGTTAAGACATCCCTCTTTTGCGTCTCCACTCCTCATAGTCATTGGAGACAACTACTCGAGCTTTTCCTAGCTCTCTATCTCCCATAAAGACTGGTTTCTCCCATGCTCTTCTCACAGCTAGTGAGTTAGCAATGGTGCATGGGTCTCCGAAGAAACACAGTCCTTCAAGCTCCCCTCGGGATATTGTAGTTTGAGTCCTCATGAGTTGTCTCATAGCTACTCTCGGTGAATAGGCTATACAACCCCTGAGTCCTATCAGTGGTATGCTCGGGTAATCCCCACATTTGATGAGGACTGGGCCGGGTCGGAACCAAGGGAAGACCCAGGATAATTGGTTGGCATCCCATTGTTCCAACTCGTCCTTCCACTCTAAGGTTAGGCGTCGGTGGAGAGGGATTTTGTAGAAGCTTCTCAAAGGGTCGGGGAACATCCCCATGTGACTAGAGGCGTAGAAATGTGTGATACCCCACACAAAAAGTAGTGACGAGAAAAATCGGAGTGCTTTTCCGTGCTTCTGGCGGCAAAATTCCACCAAGAGCAAGGTGTCGGCAAGAATTGCAGGCAAGGGACTCTTCGAGTTCACGTCCCAGGCGAAAAAGGTGTCCATGACGACTTGGTCTACTGTGTCGATATGGAAGGGAAACAAGATTATTCCAAATATGATCAAGGTCAGGGTTTTGTTAAAAGCGACCCATTCTGTCCTTTCAGCCAAAGTGGACAGATGGTCTTCTAACATTGAACTTTTCCAACCCTGGATGTTCCCTTTTTCTATCAGGGTAGTCTACCGGAAAGGTAATCGGATGATGGCAGCGATTTGAGCTGCAGGAGTATATGCCCCGTGGCGAATATGGACCCCGGCTGATTTGGGCCATTTTAACATAATCTCATACTCCTCCAAGGTGGGCACCATATCGAACTGCGGGAATTCGAAGCAGCGCAGACTAGAGTTCCAAAAATGAACTAAAACCCTGATAAAGATGGTATCGACACAAATCTTCAATAGGTCGAGGATCCATCCATAAGATTTCTCGAAGTCGGAACGGACCTCTGGTGACATTATCGCGCAAAGCCGTTCCAGCTTCTCAGTATGGTATCGGGGAATGTCCACTTTCTTCAATTGTCTACTAGTCCCCTCCATTTTCTAAAAACCAAAAATGCATGTTTTATGAACATGATGCTTATTGTGGGTATGAATACGAGTGTTTATTTTTCCTATTTATCATATTTTATTTCTACATGATGTATGCTGGTATTTGCGTACTTATTTTTTTTTGGAGAAATAAACTACCTATATGGATGGTTTATGAATTTTATGTTTATGAACATGGTCCCATTTATTTGACTTGGGTTTTTATTTTTATTTTGTTTTTTATTATTATTATTATTTTTTTAGAACCTTTTATCTCTTCTGTCGGATCTGCGTGGCTACTTAGCTTGCAAAGAACCTAAAGCCAGGCTAGCTAAAAGGCAGATTGTCCGAGATAAAATGGTTTATTTGTGAAAGAATAAATTTAACGTCCGTTATCTCTTCTGTCGGACTACGTGGCTACTTAGCTTACAAAAAACTTGAAATCCGACTAGCTAAAAGGCAGACTGTCCGAGATAAGGGTGTTTTATTGTAAAAGATATTTTTGTGATTTTTTCTGTTGTTTAGTTATGATATGAAATCAATATGTAACAAACAAATGAACATACAATTAAGTCATCCGCGAACACGTGAAAAGTCGTTTTAATTACAAGGTAGGGTTTTCCTGCAGAAAAGTGCATTGGCAAGGGTAGGTTCTAACTGTTCTCACCAAGGCTTAGGCCCCCAAGGTGCCCCCATTATAGGGTCCCCACTCTCCATCCTTCTGACCATGCTTAGCACTAAGGCCATAGTCAGTCTTTGTGCCAAAAGAGGAAGGTTATCGCGAAAAGATGGTTGAGACTCGCGTTTTTTGTTAAAAATATGTTCATTGCTTCTGAGGCGCTCAACGCTGAACTATCCTCTAATAGAAGCAAGGTTTTCGAAAAGGGTTCTTTTGGAGTCGCCACCAATGTTTTGACCATAAACATTGGAAAAGGAGAAAAAGGCATTGATTTTAATAAAAACCAAACTTGGCCATTATAACCAGAGTAGGGTAAGGGAGTTAGTTACGTGTGGGGAAGGTATTAGCACCCCACAACGCCCCTTTCGGGTTCCCTATGACGGATTAATTCATTTAAGTAAAGATTACAAGAAATTACGCTATTACCCTTTTTTATTCGTACACTATTATAATTATCTACATGGTTTATCTACATTGCATACAGAAAGCAGTAATATAAAGCAATAAAAGGGAAGAGGATTGAGAAGAACCTCTGAAGCAAGCTTTATATTATAAGTCTTTTATACAGAGGACGCTTTGCGACAATCCTTCACTCTACAACGACTCTTCTCTCGAATAATCTCGACTCGACTAAAATTTTCTAGAAGAATCGAATGCCGGAATACAAATTCCTTAACTGATTGTTACCTATTAAAGGCAATCAGAGAGATCATTCAAATGAGGGAGAGAAGAAGACAAGTCTTGGAGTTGTCTGGGGTGTGGAGAATGACAAATGAGGCTCCTATTTATATTTCACTGCCTGGAAATCTGGGACGGCCGTCTGGGTTGGGACGGTCGTCCCAACTGTGCGTTTTGCACTGGGCCAGGCTAGAGGGAGAGTGGGACGACCAGCTTGGGTTGGGACGGCCGTCCCACTTGAATTTTAGGGTTTGGGACGTGCGTCCCAAAGGTGAGACGTGCGTCTCACTTGCCTTTTGATGTTTGGGACGGCTGTCCCAGTTTAGGACGGCTGTCCCAACCTGTCTTGGCCTGTTTTCACGTTCTGGGATCCCCGGGAAGCTTTCCTTTCCTTTTTCGGACGTAGATTGACGCCGATAGATGTCCGTTGAAGCTTTGTCTTCATATAGGTAGTCTTCTTGGCCTTTATTAAGATTCCGGGCGAGCTTTATCTTCTTGTAGGAAGTCTCCTTAGTCTTTATTGTGTGGATGGGTGAACCCCTGTCTTGTTGCGGGAGGTCTTTCTCGGTTTTTGATATGCAGCCGGGTGAACTTTATTTTTGTGTGAAGTTTCCCTAGCCTTTATTTTGAGAGGCCGGGAAAAATTAGGGGTCTACAGCTGCCCCCCTTCACCTACCTAGCTAATTTGTTGGCTTGATATGCCGACAACATTAGTTGGTAGGGGAAGGAGTTAACCCTTTTGCCCGGTCATCCTTCGGATGCTGCTCCTTGCTGATCCTCCGGATGATAAATATTTTGATAGGTACTAACCCCTATCTGGTTTGAGTCTTATTTTGTAAGGCTCTAGTGAGTACTTACCCTCACCCGGTATGAGTCTGCATTTCGCTAAACTCTTGTGGGTACTTACCCCCACTAGGTATAAACCTTGTTTTGCAAGGTTTTGGTGAGTACCTACCCTCACCTGGTATGAGTTCGCATTTTTGCTAAACTCTTGTGGGTACTTACTTCTGAGGTGCTCAACACTGAACTATCCTCTAATAGAAGTAAGGTCTTTGCAACCCGTTTTTGCGATGCTTCTGGTGAGTATTTTACTCTACCCGATGCATTTTGCTAAGTTTTGATGAGTACCTACCCTCATCCGGTACAAACCTTATTTTATAAGGTTTTGGTGGGTACCTACTCCCACCAGTACGAATCTGTATTTTGACGGATTCCGATGAGTACTTACCCTCATCCGGTCGAACCCCGTTCTGCAAGGTTACGATGGGTACCTACCCCCACCCGGTCCGAATCTCATTTTGCAAGATTCGATGGGTACCTACCCCACCTGGTCCGAACCCAGTTTCGCAAGGCTCGATGGGTACTTACCCCCACCCGGTCCGAACCCCGTTCTGCAAGGCTCGATGGGTACCTACCCCACCCGGTCCGAACCCCGTTACGCAAGGCTCCGATGGGTACCTACCCCCACCCGGTCCGAATCTCGTTACGCAAGATTCGATGGGTACCTACCCCACCCGGTCCGAACCCCGTTCGCAAGGCTCTGATGGGTACCTACACCCACCTGGTCCGAATCTCGTTCTGCAAGATTCTGATGGGTACCTACCCCCACCCGGTCCGAACCTCGTTCTGCAAGGCTCTGATGGGTACCTACCGCCACCTGGTCCGAACCCCATTCCGCAAGGTTCTCAGGATGCACTTTTTCGTAGTCAATCCTGTGGTCATCTAGTTTTGGAGATGTGTTGGCGACTTATTGTTTCTGTTCATGCGCCCATTCCGTGGGGAATATTTGATTTAACTTTTTGACTTTTCTGTTAGTCATCCAGTTTTACCGGGGATTCTTTGTTTTTGGCTTTTTCGTTTAGCCATCCGGCTTTGCTGGGGATTTCTGATTTTTGGCTTTTCTATTTAGCCATCCGGCTTTTGCCGGGGATTCTTTGTTTTTGGCTTTTTCATTTAGCCATCCGGCTTTGCCGGGGTTTTCTGATTTTTGGCTTTTCTGTTTAGCCATCCGACTTTTGCCGGGGATTCTTTGTTTTTGGCTTTTTCGTTTAGCCATCCGGCTTTGTCGGGGATTTCTGATTTTTGGCTTTTCTGTTTAGCCATCCGACTTTGCCGGGGATTCTTGATTTTTGGTTTTTCTGTTTAGCCATCCAGCTTTGCCGGGATTTTTTTATTTTTGGCTTTTCTATTTAGCCATCCGGCTTTGCCGGGGATTCTTTGTTGGTTGCCTCTTATTTAGGCAGGAATCCATTGGGGATTTTGAATTCTCTTCTTGATTGTGCCTCTTGATTAGGCGAAGATTCATTTGGGGATTTTGTTGTGCCTCTTGATTAGGCGAATGCTTCAATAATGGTGAAGACTTTGAGGGTTTGGATTGCCTCTTGCATAGGTTGATTTCCCATTTCTTGGGGATATTAGTTTTTTGTTTGCTTGTTGCAAGTGAAGGCTTTGTGCTTTATTATGGATATGCATCTTTGGGCGTTATGAGCGATTAACTCCCTGTGGATATAATTTTGTAGCTTGCCTTTGTCGTAGGCTCATTGGGGTAGTTTTCTTGTTGACGATCCACTAGGGAATTAATTTCATTCGGAGATCTGTCTTGAATTGTCCCTCTAGGGAGAAATGGAGTTTTTCGACTCCTTATTGGCTGCTGTTGTTTGAGCTGGTTTTGCCTAAGCTCTTATTTTGCTGGGGAATGGGTTTTTACCCTTTTCTCGCGATTTCTCTTTTTTTTGCGATTTTGGATTTTTGATTTTGGATGCGTGTGCCTTTTTTCTTTTGTGCACACTGTCTTCTTTTTTGAATGAAAATATATCTTTTTTCTTTTTCTTTTCGGTGATCCCTGGGAAATTTTCCTTTATTTCTTTGGGGATCCAACTTTGATGATGGAGTCTTGGCTCTTGGCTTTGTGAAGCTTTTTATTGATCGGGGTGAAGATTTTTCTTCTTTTCCTTTTTTGTGGAGATTTTTCTTGGTATGCTCTGTTTAGAGACATTTATTTGGCCTTTTTACGTAGTGGCCTCTATTGCGGAGAAAATTTTCTTTCTTTTCTTTTTGTTGCCCCCGGTGATATAGGGAACTTGACTTCATATGATGGGCTCTTGTGTAACCCTTGTTCTCCATTGGGGAACGAAGCGGAGATTCTGGATGAGTTTGCTTGATGACTCATGTGGTAATGAAGGCTGAGTCACGAAGTAGTCTTTTTCATTTTGCCTTTGGAGTAGGCAAGGATCCTCTTGGGGACGGTCGAGCCTTTCCGTCGGCCTTTCTTCTTTGTTGATGTCTTTTACGGGTGGAAGGATGCTGATTGCAGCTCCAAGTGATTTATGTTTGACGACTCATGTGGTGATGATGCTTGAGTCATGGAGTAATAATTTTTTGTTTTGCCTCTAGAGTAGGCAAGGATCCGCTTGAGGATGATCAAGCCTTTTCCATTGGCTTTTCTTCTCCTTCTTTTATTGGTGTAGAAGGTTGATGGTTGGAACTAGTTTCTTTGAAGCTCCTTATTTTGCTGAAGATAATTTTGATTTTGCCTTTTTCTATCGCGATTTAATTTTATCGCGAATTTTTGAAATCGTGCTTTTTAGTATATCATGTGTGCCTTTTATTTTATAGTTTTTGTACACATGGGCTTTTGAAATATGAAACAGAAATAACTACTTTTATTTATTACTGCTTTTTATTTGATACATTCAAGCATTTTCGAAATACTAAAAATTATAAAAAGACTCCTCCTAATCATCTGCCTCTGGACTGGAGTGGGAGGATGGTACTGGCGAAGGGAAGCGGCGGAGTAGGCGGCGCTGGAACCTCGCCTGATTCTAGACCAAGCTTTCTATCTGGCGGTCCGTCCTATCTTGCCTAACAGTCAACTGACTGAACTGCTGGCGTATGAACTGGAACTCTCCTTCCATGTATGCATGCTCCTCGTCCAGGCGTCGGTACAGGCCGGGGAAATCTGGATCGCGTGACTGCTGCTGGGATTCGGAGGTAGTAGGGATGTCTTGCGGCGTATCGAAGTCATGCATATCCCATGAAATCGAGATCATAGGGTTCAAGATGAACCCTGTCCCTTGCCTGCTGAGGATGTTCATGTGTGTCAGCACTCCTCCGTTGATAGGCTCTGGTTGGAGTTCAGCTGGGAGATCTTCTCCATCAGTGCATCCCCAATACTCAGCCAAAGGGGTAAGGAGGGGAGCCACCATGATAGCTCCTGCTGGTCCCTGAGTACCGCATTCCTTTATGGCCTTCAGGAATGCGTATCCTGGGTTGCACTTATGCCCTTGGTGCATACAGTAGACGATAAAAAGGTCAGCCAGCGTTACCTTCCCCTGGCTTTCCTTACGGCTGTGTAGGGTCCCTGCGAGCAGTTTATGGCATATGCGGAGCGGAGGAGAAAAGGATGCCCCCTTCAAGTGAGTTGGCAGGTTGTGAGCTCCAGTGATCTCTTTCCACATGCTAGTGGTGGTGAGAACAACAGGTTTTTCCAGATATGCGGACCGGTATTCTGGTGTTCTTGTATCTGCTCGTTGGCAGAAACCCATTATGACATTAAAGTCATCCAGAACAGTGGTCCGGTAGGCTCCCTCCATCCAGTAGGAGACAGCTTGAGTTGGTGGCACTCCGGGAGTTGCGGATGGCATTTCCATCATGTTGACAGAGGCAAGAAATTCCATTGTGGCAGTGCGGTGGATCCGAGTAGGTGGCTCACGGAGCAGAAAGTCCCATCCTATGTTGTGGATGAACTTTTTGACATCTTGCTCCCAGCCGAATGTAGCTAAAATTTCAAAATCTAGTCGCAACATAGGGTACTAGGAAAATTGTTGGATATTTGCCAGTCGTTCTTGATGTGCTTCTGCTAGCAACATGCTGGTGATAGGAGTTCTTCTGGCAGCAGTCCTGGTGCGCTTTCTCCTGGATGAGGCTTCTCCATGTTCCATTGTGAACTCTACTCTCTTAGGGATGCTAAAAGTGTATAGAGAAGGAGGAAAAGCAAGATAGGAAGCTTGGATTGAGGTACTGGAGCCAAAACCCGCGCCCCACCTATATAGGCCGCGCATGGAGGTTTGGGACGGCCGTCTGGGTTGGGACGGCCGTCCCAACTGCAAAATTTGCACACAGGCCAACCCCCACCTGAGACGTGCGTCCCAACTGAATTTGGGCACTTGGGACGGCCGTCTGGACTTTGGGACGGCCGTCTCAAGCTTCTTATGCTGATTTTGTTGTTTTTTTTGTTGGAAAAGAGGATAGGACTCCATTCATTGATGCTTTAATGCATGTAATGCTTCATGATATGCATTCTATGATCTATTTCAGTTAATATTTTCGAAAGTTTTAACTGATGTGCTTTGACTTTGGACGCATTCTTGTTGCTGTGCCTTTACGTCATCTTGTTTCTTGATCAACAAGCTAAGCTGTATTGATTTGCCGTCTCGGAATTTTCTTTGCTATGGCCGAAGAACTATCTTCTGTTCGTAGGGTAACTGCCATATCAATGCCCTCCTTCCTTTCTTAGGGATTTCGACCTTCCTATTGATCACTATGTTACCACATTCCCCTTTATTACTTGAATGCTTTATAGTGAAATGGTCAAGAGAAGAGAAAGAAAAGGATTTACAACAAAAGCTTGTGTTTTAGAGGGATATATTTTTTATAATAGAGGTTTTTGTAAGAATGGCTAGCCAAGGTTGGTCGGTGTTTAGGCTAGTTTAGATAAACGTTTCATTCTTATGATGTGGCGTCGTTGTTTACTGATTTATGGCGTCTTTTTTGTGATCGACTAACTTCCCTAGGCCGCCTTTTCAGGTTTTCAGTCTAGGATGTTGTGCTTATGTCCTAACTTTTGTCTAGGTTTCCCTTTTTTGTATTTATTTTTAAGGAATACCTAGCGGACTTTTAATAACCCTAACTTTTGCCCAGGCTACCCTTTATTATTGTTCGGGTCTCCTGCCGGGTTTACCCTAACTTTTGTGCAGCCCCCTTTGTGGGTTTCCCGCCGGGTATTTTGCCCTTTTATTTTCTTGTCTTGGCCTTTGGCCTTGACGGGATTTGCTTTTTGTATGTATATATATATTTTTTTTGCACAACATTGTCGAAACTTGATTTTGTCAAGATAGATTTCTTTTGTGTTTCTAGTTAGTCAATCATTTTTTACTTTACTTTGCGGCGCTTTAATTGTTCGGACGCATTTGGAACAAAACGTTTTATCTAAACCTTGTTTATTAAAATGGGGTATAGATACATTTAGTAAGAAAAGAAGCAGATAGTAAGAATAGCATTCTTTTGTAAATTCGGGGAAATGTGTGCCCTAGAGATGCTCGGGGGACGGGCATACCCCGAGGAGTGATCTCTAATAGTCACTAGGTTTACATCCCTTAGAATCAGAAGAAGGACACCTAATGACTAACGCTACCCTTTGCGCTAATACCCCTCCTTTTCGGAATATCATCTTCGAGGGATAAGACTTCCCTGTTTTTCGTATGGTTTGATCTTTCGTGGGGTTGTACCCTAAACCATACTTTAGAGGATTATCTTTGAAATCTGGTGGCTCTCTTATCCCTTGAGCATTCTTTTCGAGCCCCTGTCCTAGGCGATATCCATATATTTTCATCATATGGGCCACCTTTGTATTACCAGGGAGTCTTTCTATGTTGGCGATTTCGAGCGCTTGAAAAGATGTTTCAAGAGCCTCTTTAGCCGCATCCACATATGGTTGGACAGACGGTTTGCTAATTAGAAAGTCTTCTTCAGCTTGAACCGTGACGAGTTTATCGTTTGTCACAAACTTGACTTTCTGGTGGAGCGTTGAAGGTATTTCCTTAGCGCTATGAATCCAAGGTCTACCAAGGAGACAACTGTATGCTGGCGTGATATCCATCACGTGGAAGTCTATGTTGAAAATAGTAGGTCCAATTTGGATTGGTAGACTAATCTCTCCTACTACTTCACGTCTTGATCCGTCAAAGGCTCGAACAATTGTATTACTCGGACGCATGTGGGTTCCTTGTATTGTGATCTTGTCGAGTGTGCCTTTAGGCATGACGTTTAAGGATGACCCATTATCCACAAGAACTTTGGAAATGAGATATTCCTTGCATTTGACAGAGATATGCAAGGGCTTGTTATGATTTGGCCCTTCCAAAGGGAGTTCTTCGTTGGTGAAGGTAAGATGATTATTGGTTGTAATATTACCAATAACTCCTTCAAACTTGTCTTGGGATATTGCATGCGGAACGAATGATTCATTCAAAACCTTTAACAGTGCGTTTCGGTGCGGTTACGAACTCATTATGAGTGATAACAAGGTTATCTTCGCAGGAGTGCGATTGAGTTGATCTATGATGGAGTACTCGCTTTGTCTTATGTATTGGAGTAACTCATCTGTCTCCTCCTTGGATTCCTTTTCTTCTTCGGCTTTATCTTTCATTTTATCTTTAGGAACATTATCTTGTAATTCCTTGGGGGAGTATATTCTTCCGCTTCGAGTCATGCCCCCAATACCGGCTATGTTGGAGATATCTTGATTGACTGACGATTCTTCTGAGTATCTCCAAGGTACAGCTTTATTTGATTCATAAGGGAAAGGTCGAGGCACGAATAAACGTAAAGGCGTTATTGCTTCTTCCCTTTTAGTGTTTGGAATGATTAACGGTGCTTGTTTGTTATTATCTTCGGGTTTATCGACCGTCGTAGAGATTTTGATGACGAAAGGCTTCTTTTCCATTTTTCTGATTTGTGGAAAGCACATCAGTTAATCCTTTCTTTTTATTATTTTTTTATTAAACGAGGAGGGATATGTGAATGTATGCAACTTATGAATGCAATAGACAATTTAAGGAGAAAAAAAATTCCTTTTATTAGAAAGTGTGTATCCTTCTATACAATGCTTTGAAGCAAGTGTTGACAAAAGCGAAAAAGCTTGAAGAATCTATAGGTAATTCGAGCTTTCTTCGTAATCGTCTTGATGTTATCACGTGATTTCGAGCATCTTGATTTGCTCGAGATACCGCCCGGCTCATATCTTCACTATATCGACGAGCCTCTTTTATCTTCTCTTCCTGATGAACGATCAAGGCATGCTGCTGATCAGACCTCTTTATTATTCGATCTTTTTCAAGAAGTAATTGACCATACTGAGCTAATCCATTTTTTTCTTTCTCATGTAGCTCCTCTAGGTCTACTCGGTATTTTTCAGTGGTTTCCCACCACTTCTGTGCTTCTGACCGAGTATTTGCTAGGTCATCTTGTATTAACTTGATCGTTCTTGCACGTTACGCAAGCGTGCTCTCAAGATGTGCTATTTCGTCATTCATGTCCCGGAACAGACTATCTTGCTCAAGTCTCAGGATCTTTAATACTTGTTTAGTCTCTTCCTGATAATCAGCACAATCATTCTTAAGACGCTCTATTTCGTGGTCCTTCTTTCTACATTGCCTTTTTAGACCATCTATTATAAGGGTTGATTCTTGCTCTTTTTCTTCAAAAGCCCTTAGTTGTGCTTCCATGACTTCAACCCTCTTGTTTAAGGCATTGACACTGCAATTGTAGCTCTTCGCGACTAACGTTGTAGTGAATGCAGCGAGATGGTTGGGGTATCCCTCTATTTTTCCTCCATCCTTCATATTCATGGGATGTAGATACCTGAACCTTCCAGAGTTCTTTATCTCCCATATAGGCTGGTCTTTCCCATGCTTTTCGGACAGCGAGATACTTCTTCAAAGCTATGGGAATAATGGCATAGACTCAGCCCTCTGAGCTCTTCCTGAGTTGGCGCGATCTGGGTTCTCATAAGTTGTTTCATAACCATCTTAGGAGAATAGGCTATACAACCTCTAAGACCTAGAAGTGGTATGCTCAGGTAATCTCCGCATCGCACGAGAATATAACAGGGTCGGAACCAAGGGCAATCCCATGATACATGCTCTATGTTCCAGTTTTCTAACTCGGTTTTCCACTCTAATGCTTGACGATGTTGAAGAGGGATTTTTGAAAAACTCCTTAGAGGATCAGGAAATACGCCCATGTGGCTTGAAGCGTAAAAATGAGTGACGCCCCATACGTATAGCAATGAAGTGCAACATCTAAGTGTTTTCCCCTGTTTCTGTCGGCAGAAGTCTACGGAAAGCAGGGTGTCAGCGAGGATTGCAGGTATAGGACTCTTTGAGTACACATCCCAGGCAAAAAATGCATCTATTGCAGCATGATCCACAATGTTTACATGAAATGGGAATAATATGATTCCAAACATTGCCAATGCTAGAGTTTTGTTGAATGTAGACCAATCTTTCCTTTCAGCCAGAGAGACTAAGTGGTCTTCTATTACACCCATTTTCCAACCTCTGATATTCCCTTTTCCCTCTAGGGTGGATTGATGAGGAGGCAGTCGTATGATAGTAGCAACCTTACTCATGGCTACGTATACTCCCGAGCAAACATAGACCCCAAATGACTGAGGCCATCTGACCATGAGTTCATATTCTTCTAAGGTTGGTACCAAGTCAAACTGCGAGAACTCAAAGAAGTGTAGATTGGGACTCCAGAAGTGGACCAATGCTCTAACAAATATCGGATCAATAATGATCTTCAAGAGGTCAAGAATTCTTCCATAAGATTTCTCAAAACTAACACAGACCTTTGGCGGCATATATGTACACAACTGCCTTAACTTCTCTACACGGCATAGAAGGATCTCCACTTTCTTTAATTGTCTATTACCGGATCCCTCCATTATCTAGCAAAAGTGAAAATGCATGATATGAGGATGAATTTTTTGTAAATGCATGTATGCAAGTGTTTATTTTTCTAAGTATTATCATGTTTTATTCCTAATATGATGCATGATAGTACTGGGTTTTTCTTGAAAGAAAAGCTTATCTATATGAATGTTTATGGATTTTAATGAAGAGAGTCCTATTTTCTTTTCTTTTTATTTTTATGAGCAACGAATGGTATGAATTATAGGACTTTTGTTAAAAACTTTTATTTTTGTAACAGAGATATTTTCATGGCTTTGATTTGTTTTTATATTTTTTATGACCCTTTATCTCTTCTGTCGGTCAACGTGGCTACTTAGCTTACAAAGAACCTGAAACCAGGCTAGCTTAACTGAAGACTGTCCGAGATAAAGGTCTTTTATCTTATCACTTTTGTGATTTTTAGGGTTTTTCATTTTTTTTTGTTTGTTGTATGATTACCCTATGCTAATGCATCAATACAAATGCAGCAAACGTATGCACACACAATTCATACATCCACGAGCAGAGCCACGCTTATTTAATCACGAGGTAGGGTTTTCCTGCAGAAACGTGCTTGGTTTCCGCGGTTCTAACTGTTCTCATCAAGGCCAAAGGTCCCCAAGGTGCCCCCATTATAGGGACCTCTCAATCTCTCAGTCCTCGGGTCATGCACGAAACTCCGTGTCAACATCCTTAGACCAAAAGAAGAGAGTTATCACCTTGAGTTGGTGGTTTTTGACAACGGTTGTAGCCCCGTGTGCCAACAAGCCGGTCGTATCTGCCACCCACTCCCTATAGGTATTCACTCTTGCCCGCGGGTATAGAGGGACTGTTGTGTGCAAGGGTTTTTGTGTGCAATTTATATTTCAAGCAATTTGCAGAAGTAATCATACAGCAGTTATTAAAGCCATACAATAAAAATACAAAAAAGGGTAAAGGCATAATTTCAAATCTTTACTTAGTTAGAATTTATCTGTCACTGAATGGTGTCGCCGCCGTCCCTTTCTGACGTCTGAGGACGTCTCGAACGTTTATGCGAGCGGTCGCGAAAAGATGGTTTAGACTCGCGTATTTGTTTTAAAATGTGTTCATTGCTTCCGAGGTACCTAACAATTGGATTATCCTCTAATAAAAGCAAGGTTTTCGAAAAGGGGTTCTTATGGAGTCGCCACCAATGTTTTGACCATAAACATTGGAAAAGGATAAAAGGCATTGATTTTAATGAAAACCAAACTTGGCCATTATAACCAGAGTTAGGTAAGGGAGTTAGTTACGTGTGGGGAAGGTGTTAGCACCCCACAACGCCCCTTTCGGGTTCCCTATGACAGATCAATTCGTTTTAAGAGAAGACTTCGAGAAATTACGCGATTACCCTATTTTATTGCATAATATTGAAATGACTATCTACATAATTTTATATAAATAAAGCTAAATAAAGCAATAAAAGAGATATTAAAATGGCTATCTACATGGTTTTATTCTACATGGCGTAAACAATAAATAAAGCTAAATAAAACAATAAACAAAGCAATAAAAGAGAAGAGAATTGAAAAGAACCTCCGTAGCAAGCTTTATATCGAGAATCTTGAACTATGAGGATGCGTTTTGGCAACCCCTCTCTCTACACAGACTCTCCTCACCAATACAAGATCGACTCCACTAAAAATTTAAAGAAGAATCAAATGCCGGAATATAATTCCTTAACCGATTGTTACCTATTTAAGGCAATTGGAAAGATCATTCGAGAGAGGGAGAGAGGTAGACAAGTGCTCTGAGTTTTCTAAGTGTTTCAGAGCTCTCTGGAGTGTCTGTGTTTTGAAAAAGTGGCAAATGAGCCTCCTATTTATAGTTTTCGCAGCTGGCGCGCTTTGGGACGGCCGTCTGGGTTGGGACGGCCGTCTGGACTGGGATGGCCGTCCCAAATGGCAATTTTACACAGGGCGAGACCACCTGGGGACCCGGGACGGCCGTCCCATTTAAATTGGGCTTTGGGACGGCTGTCCCACTTTCGGGACGCGCGTCCCACTTTATTCTGGCAGGTTGGGACGGCCTGTTGTATTTGGGACCACCTGTTGTGTTTGGGACGGCCTGTTGTGTTTGGGACGGCCTGTTGTGTTTGGGACCACCTGTTGTGTTTGGGACGGCCTGTTGTGTTTGGGATGGTTGTCCCAGTTTGGGATGGCTGTCCCAACCTGTTTTGGCCTGCCTTCGCGTTTTGGGACCCCCGGGAAGCTTTCCTTTCCTTTTTCGGACGTCGTTTGATGCCGATGTGTGTCCGTTGAAGCTTTATCTTCATATAGGGAGTCTTCTTGGCCTTCATTAAAATGTTGGGCGAGCTTTATCTTGTTATGGGTGATCTTTTTGTCTTTATTTGAGAAACCGGGCAAAATTAGGGGTCTACAGCTGCCCCCCCTTCACCTGCCTAGCTAATTTATTGGCCTAATATGCCGATAAGATTAGCTGGTAGGGGAAGGAGTTAACCCTTTTGCCCGGTTATTCTTCAGATATTCCTTGGCTGATCTTTCGGATGATAAATATTTTTGATAGGTACCAACCCCTATCTGGTGTTTTGACGAGTATAATCCTTTGCCTGGTGGACCCTCTTCGTAAGGCCTGATGAGTACACACCCTCATCTGGTGTTTTGACGAGTTTAATCCTTCGCCTGGTAGACCCTCTTCTGTAAGGCCTGATGAGTACACACCCTCATCTAGTGTTTTGACGAGTACGAACCCCCTGCCATGGTGGACCCCCTTCCGTAAGGCCTGATGAGTACACACCCCCATCCGGTGTTTGACGAGTATGAACCCTCCGTGCTGGTAGACCCCTTCCGTAAGGCTCGATGAGTACACACCCCCATCCGGTGTTTTGACGAGTACGAACCCCCTGCAATGGTAGACCCCTTCCGTAAGGCCTGATGAGTACACACCCCCATCTCGGTGTTTGACGAGTACGAACCCTCTGTCCGGTAGACCCCCTTCTGTAAGGCCCGATGAGTACACACCCCCATCCGGTGTTTGACAAGTACGAACCCTCTGTCCGGTAGACCCCTTCCGTAAGGCCTGATGAGTACACACCCCCATCTGGTGTTTGACGAGTACGAACCCTCCGTCCGCTAGAGCCCCTTCTGTAAGGCCCGATGAGTACACACCCCCATCCGGTGTTTGACGAGTATGAACCCTCTGTCCGGTAGACCCCTTCCGTAAGGCCTGATGAGTACACACCCCCATCTCGGTGTTTGACGAGTACGAACCCTCTGTCTCGGTAGACCCCTTCCGTAAGGCCTCGATGAGTACACACCCCCATCCGGTGTTTGACGAGTACGAACCCTCTGTCCGGTAGACCCCTTCTGTAAGGCCCGATGAGTACACACCCCCATCCGGTGTTTGATGAGTATGAACCCTCCGTCCGGTAGACCCCCTTCTTTAAGGCCTGATGAGTACACACCCCCATCTGGTGTTTTGACAAGTACGAACCCCCGCCATGGTACACCCCCTTCGATAAGGCCTGATGAGTACACACCCCCATCCGGTGTTTGACGAGTATGAACCCTCTGTCCGGTAGACCCCCTTCCGTAAGGCCCGATGAGTACACACCCCCATCCGGTGTTTGACGAGTACGAACCCTCTCGTCCGGTAGACCCCTTCCGTAAGGCCCGATGAGTACACCCCCCATCCGGTGTTTGACGAGTACGAACCCTCTATCTCGGTAGACCCCCTTCGTAAGGCCCGATGAGTACACACCCCCATCCGGTGTTTGACGAGTATGAACCCTCATCTGCGGTAGACCCCTTCCGTAAGGCCCGATGAGTACACACCCCCATCCGGTGTTTGACGAGTACGAACCCTCCGTCCGGTAGACCCCTTCTGTAAGGCTCGATGAGTACACACCCCCATCTCGGTGTTTGACGAGTACGAACCCTCTGTCCGGTAGACCCCCTTCGTAAGGCCTGATGAGTACACACCCCCATCCGGTGTTTGACGAGTACGAACCCTCTATCTCGGTAGACCCCTTCCGTAAGGCCCGATGAGTACACACCCCATCCGGTGTTTGACGAGTATGAACCCTCTGTCTGGTAGACCCCCTTCTGTAAGGCCTGATGAGTACACACCCCCATCTGGTGTTTGACGAGTACGAACCCTCTGTCTGGTAGACCCCCTTCTGTAAGGCCTGATGAGTACACACCCCCATCTGGTGTTTGACGAGTACGAACCCTCTGTCTGGTAGACCCCCTTCTGTAAGGCCTGATGAGTACACACCCCCATCTGGTGTTTGACGAGTATGAACCCTCTGTCTGGTAGACCCCCTTCTGTAAGGCCTGATGAGTACACACCCCCATCTGGTGTTTGACGAGTACGAACCCTCTGTCTGGTAGACCCCCTTCTGTAAGGCCTGATGAGTACACACCCCCATCTGGTGTTTGACGAGTACGAACCCTCTGTCTGGTAGACGAGGTATGAACCCCCATCTGGTGTTTGACGAGTATGAACCCTCTGTCTGGTAGACCCCCTTCTTTAAGGCCTGATGAGTACACACCCCCATCTGGTGTTTTGACGAGTACGAACCCCCTGCCATGGTACACCCCCTTCAGTAAGGCCTGATGAGTACACACCCCCATCTGGTGTTTGACGAGTATGAACCCTCTGTCTGGTAGACCCCCTTCTGTAAGGCCTGATGAGTACACACCCCCATCTGGTGTTTGACGAGTAGAACCCTCTGTCTGGTCCCCTTCTGTAAGGCCTGATGAGTACACACCCCCATCTGGTGTTTGACGAGTACGAACCCTCTGTCTGGTAGACCCCCTTCTGTAAGGCCTGATGAGTACACACCCCCATCTGGTGTTTGACGAGTATGAACCCTCTGTCTGGTAGACCCCCTTTTGTAAGGCCTGATTAGTACACACCCCCATCTGGTGTTTGACGAGTAGGAACCCTCTGTCTGGTAGACCCCCTTCTGTAAGGTCTAATGAGTACACGCCCCCATCTGGTGTTTGAGTCTTACTGTATAATGCTCTGGTGAGTACCTATCCTCACCTGGTATGAATCTGCATTTTGACAGACTCCTGGAATGCTCTTTTTGGTATATCCTTTCTGATTGATGAGTACTAACCCTCATCCGGTTTCTGGCGACTTATGCGCCTATTCCATGAGGAATGGTTGATTTTCTTTCTTTTTGACTTTTCTATTTTACTCATCCGGTTTTACCGGGGATTCTTTGTTGGTTGCCTTTTTAGGCAGGAATTTACTGGGGACTTTGATTGTGCCTCTTGATTAGGCAATTGCTTCAACAATGGTGAAGACTTTTATGCTTTTGGGCTTGCGTTGCCTCTCGCATAGGTTGATTTCCCATTTCTCTGGGACATTAGCTCTTTGCTTATTTTTTGAGCAAATAGATGTTCTGTTGTAGGCTCACCGGTGATAGTTTTCCTTTTGGATGATTCATTGAGAATTTGATTACTCTGCCTGAAATCTCTTTTGAATTGCCCCCCAAAGGGGGAGAAACGGAGTTTTTGACTCCTTATTGCTTGAACTGGCTTTTGTTTATGTTCTTATTCCTGCTGGGGAATGGGTTTATATGTGTGCCTTTCATGCACGTTAGATGGAAAGATATATATTTTTCTCTTTTCTTCGTAGTGACCCCTGGGGATTTTTATTGGCTTCCTATGGATATAAACTTCTCATTTTCTCCCTTTATAGATTTTTCTTGATGTGCTCTTCTTGGGGGATTTTCTTTTGGCTTTTTCATGCAGTGGCCTTTGTTAGAGGATGAAAGGCTTTTCTCTTCTTTCTTTTTGTTGCCCCTTAGTGATTTGGTTGATTTGATTTTGTGCTTTCTTTGATGGACTCTTGCGTGATCTTTCTTTGATGAACTCTTCGAGGCGGCGACTCTCTAATGAGTGTGCTTGATGACTCATGCGGTGATGTCTTCGAGTCATGAGGTAATCTTTTTGTTTTGCCTTTGGAGTAGGCAAGGATCCGCTTGGGGATAATTAAGCCTTTCCGTTGGCTTTTCTTCATTGATGACTTCCTTTTTCTTGGATGGAAGGATGTTGATTGCGGCTTTAAATGATTTATGTTTGATGACTCAAGTGATGATGCTGAGTCATGAGATAATTTTTGTGTTGCCTTTGGAGTAGGCAAGGATCCACTTGAGGATTTATCGAGCTTTTCCATTGGCTTTTTCCTATTGAGGTATCTCCTCTTGTTGGTGTAGAAGGTTGGTGATTGGAGCCAGTTTCTTCGAAGCTCTTTATTTTGCTAAAGTGGTTCAGATTTCGCCTTTTCCATCGCGGTTTAGTTTTTTATCGCGAGCTGTTTTGAAATCTGGCTTTTTAGTAGATCATGTGTGCCTTTTTATTTTGTACACATGGGCTTTTTGAATGCGAAGTGTAAAACAGAAATAACGATTTTTATTTATTACTGCTTTTTGTTGGATACATTTCAAACATATTTAAGACACTAGAAAGCTATACAAATAAATCCTAATCGTCTGCCTCTGGGCTAGAATGGGCATATGGTGCTGGCGAAGGGAAGCGGCGGAGTAGGCGGCGCTGGAATCTCGCCTGAGTCTGGACCAGGCTCTCTATCTGGCGGTCCGTCCTGTCTTGCCTAACAGTCAGCTGACTGAACTGCTGGCGTATAGACTGGAACTCTCCTTCCATATAGGTATGCTCCTCGTCTAAGCGTCGGTACAAGCCGGAGAAGTCCGGATCGCGTGATTCGTCGCTGGGACTCGAAGTGGTAGGGATGCTTTGTGGCGTGTTGAAGTCGCGCATATCCCATGAAATTGAGATGATAGGGTTTAAGATGAACCCTGTTCCTTCCCTGCTGAGGATATTCATGTGCGTCAGCACTCCTCCGTTGATTGGTTCTGGTTGAAGTTCGGCTGGGAGATCTTCTCCGTCGGTACATCCCCAGTATTCAGCTAGAGGGGTAAGGAAGGGAGCCACCATGATCGCTCCCGCTGGTCCCCGAGTACCGCATTCCTTTACAGCCTTCAGGAATGCGTATCCTGGGTTGCATCGGTGTCCCTGATGCATGCGAGTAGACTATACAAAGATCAGCCAGCGTTACCTTACCCTGGCTCTCCTTCCTGCTGTGAATGGTCCCAGCAAGCAACTTATGGCAAATGCGAAGAGGGGGATTGAAGGCTGCACCCTTCAGATTAGATGGGAGATTGATAGCTCCAGTAATCTCCTTCCACATACTGGTGGTGGTGAGAACAGTAGGTTTCTCCAGATATGCGGACCGATACTCTGGTGTTCTTGTATCGGCTCGCTGGCAGAATCCCATGATGACATTGAAGTCATCCAGTGCGGTGGTCCGGTAGGCTCCATCCATCCAATAGGAGACAGCTTGTGTTGGTGGCACCCCAGGAGTTGCAGATGGCATTTCCATCATGTTGACAGAGGCGAGAAATTCCATTGTAGCGGTGCGATGGATCCGAGTGGGCGGCTCGCGAAGTAGGAAGTCCCATCCTATGTTGTGGATGAACCTCCTAACGTCTTGCTCCCAGCCGAATGTGGCAAGGATCTCAAAGTCTAACCGCAGCATAGGGTATTAGGCAAATTGTTGGATATTTGCCAGTCGTTTCTGATGTACCTCTGCCATCATCATGCTAGTGACAGGAGTTCTTCTAGCAGCAGTCCTGGTGCATTTTCTTCTGGACGAAGCTTCTCCGTGTTCCATTGTGAGCTTTATTCTCTTAGAAATGCTAAAAATGTATGGAGGAGGAGGAAAAGCAAGATAGGAAGCTTGGAATGAGGTGCCAAAGCTCAATTCCCGCACCTCTCATATATAGCCGCGCAGGGGAGTTTGGGACGGCCGTCTGGGTTGGGACGGCCGTCTCAAATGGCAAAATTGGTCATGGCTCAGCCCCCACCTGGGACGCACGTCTCAAACGTAAATTGGCACTTGGGACGACCGTCTGGACTTTGTGACGGCCGTCCCAAGCTTCTTAAGTTGGTTTTTTAGGTTTTTGATGGGAAAGAAGATGGGACTCCATTCATTGATGTTTTAATGCATGTAATGCTTTATGATATGCATCCTATGATCTATTTCAGTTAATATTTCGAAAGTTTTAACTGATATGATTTGACTTCGGGTGCATTCTTGGTGTTGTACCTTAACGTCATCTTGTTTCTTGGATAGTAAGCTTAGCTGTATTGATTTGCCATCTTTGGAATTTTCTTTGCTATGGCCGAAGAGCAATCTTCTATTCGTAGGGCAACTGCCATATCAATGCTTTTCTTCCTTTCCTTAGGGATTTCAACCTTCCTATTGATCACTATGTTACCACATTCCCCTTCATTACTTGAATGCTTTATAGTGAAGTGGTCAAGAGAAGAGAAGGAAAGGGATTTATTGCAAAGGTTTGTGTTTTAGAATGATATTTTTGTAATAAAGGTTTTTGTAAGAATGGCTAGCCAGGGTTGGTTGGTGTTTAGGCTAGTTTAGACAAAACGTTTTGCTCTTATAACGTGGCGTCATTGTTTACTGATTTATGGCGCTTTTTTGCGATTGATTAACTTCCCTAGGCCGCCCTTTCAGGTTTTCAGTCTAGGATGTTGTGCTTATGTCCTGTTTTTTGTCTAGGTTTCCTTTTTGTATTTATTTTTTAGGAATACCTAGCGGACTTTTAATAACCCTAACTTTTGCCCAGGCTACCCTTTATTATTGTTCGGGTCTCCTGCCGGGTTTACCCTAACTTTTGCGCAGCCCCCTTTGTGGGTTTCCTGCCGGGTATTTAGCCCTTTTATTTTCTTGTCTTGGTCTTTGACCTTGACGGGCTTTCCTTTTTTGTATGCATATATATTTTTTGCATAACATTTGTCGAAATTTGATTTTATCAAGATAAATTTTATTTGTGTTTCTAGTTAATCTATTTATTTTGACTTTGCTTTGCGGCGCTTTACTTATTTGGACGTATTTGGAACAAAACATTTATCTAAACTTTGTTTATTAAAATGGGGTATAGATACATTCAGCAAGAAAAGGAGCAGATAGTAAGAATAGCATTCTTTTGTAATTTTAGGGAAATGTGTGCCCTAAAGATGCTCGGGGGACGGGCAAACCCCGAGGAGTGATCTCTAATAGTCACTAGATTTACATCCCTTAGAATCGGAAGAAGGACACCTAATGACTAACGCTACCCTTTGCGCTGATACCCCTCCTTTTCGGAATACCATCTTCGAGGGGTAAGACTTCCCTGTTCTTCGTATGGTTTGATTTTTCGTAGGGTCATACCCTAATCCATACTTTAGCGGATTGTCCTTGAAATCTGGTGGCTCTCTTATTCCATGAGCGTTCTTTCCGAGCCCTTGTCCTGGGCGATATCCATATCTTTTCATTATGTGGGCCACCTTTGTATTACTAGGGAGTCTTTCTATATTGGCAATTTTGAGTGCTTGAAAATATGTTTCAAGAGCTTCTTCAGCCGCATCCACATATGGTTGGACAGACGGTTTGCTAATTAGAAAGTCTTCTTCAGCCTGTACTGTGACGAGTTTATCGTTTATCACAAACTTGACTTTCTGGTGGAGTGTTGAAGGTATTGCCTTAGCGCTATGAATCCAAGGTCTACCAAGGAGACAACTGTATGCTGGCGTGATATCCATCACGTGGAAGTCTATGTTGAAAATAGTAGGTCCAATTTGGATTGGTAGACTAATCTCTCCTACTACTTCACGTCTTGATCCGTCAAAGGCTCGAACCACAGTATTACTCGGGCGCATGTGGGCTCCTTGTACTGTTATTTTGTCGAGTGTACTTTTAGGCATAACATTTAGGGACGACCCATTGTCCACAAGTACTTTAGAAATGAGATATTCCTTACATTTGACAGAGATATGCAAAGGCTTATTATGATTTGACCCTTCCAAAGGGAATTCTTCGTTGGTGAAAGTAAGGTGATTATTGGTTGTGATATTACCAATGATTCCTTCGAATTTGTCTTGGGATATTGCATGCGGAACGAAAGATTCATTCAAAACTTTTAGCAATGCGTTTCGGTGCGGTTCCAAACTCATGATGAGTGATAACAAGGTTATCTTTGCTGGAGTACGATTGAGTTGATCAATGATAGAGTACTCACTTTGTCTTATGTACTGGAGTAGCTCATCTGTCTCCTCCTTGGATTCCTTTTCCTCTTCGGCCTTATTTTTTGCCTTCTCTTTAGGAGTATTATCTTGAATTTCCTTGGGGAATATATTCTTCCACTTCGAGTCATGCCCCCAATACCGGCTATGTTGGAGATATCTTGATTAACTGGCGATTCTTGTGAGTATCTCCAAGGTACAACTTCATTTGATTTATAAGGGAAAGGACGTGGTACAAATAAGCGTAAAGGCGTTATTGCTTCTTCCCTTTTATTGATTGGAATGATTAACGGTGCTTGTTTGTTATCATCTTCGGATTTATTGACCGTTGTAGAGATTTTGATGACGAAAGGCTTCTTTTCCATTTATTCTGCTTTGTGGAAAACACATCAATTAATCCTTTCTTTTTATTATCTTTATTATCAAGATGAGGAGGGATGTATGAATGTATGCAACTTATGAATGCAATAGACAGTTGTTGTTTTTTTTTTTTTTTTTTTTTTTGAAAAGAATAGAAAGTGTTTATTCCTCTATACAATGCTTTGAAGCACGTGCTGACAAAAACGGAAAAGCTTGAAGAATCCTATAGGTAAATCAAGCTTTCTTCGTAATTCATCTTCAGCTGTTCTCACATGGTTTTCGAGTATCTTGATTTGCTCATATACCGCCCGACTCATATCTTCATTATATCGATGAGCCTCTTTTATCTTCTCTTCTTGATGAACGATCAAGACATGTTGCTGATCAGACCTCTCTATTATTCAGTCCTTTTCACGGAGTAGTTGACCGTATTGAGCTAATCCATCTTTTTCTTTTTCACGTAGATCTTCTAGGTCTTCTCTGTATTTTTCAGCGACTTCCCACCATTTTTGTGCTTCTGACCGAGTTCTCGTTAGGTCATCCTGCATCAACTTGATCATTTTTGTCTGTTCTGCAAGTGCCTTCTCAAGATGTGCTATTTCGTTCTTCATGTCATGGAATAGACTATCTTGTTCAAGCCTCGAAATTTTCAGTGTTTGTTTAGTTTCTTCTTGGTAGTCAGCGTAATCATTCTTGAGAAGCTCTATCTCATGGTCCTTCTTTTTACATTGTCTTTTTAGACCATCTATTATAAGGGTTGTTTCTTGCTCTTTTCCGTCGAAGGCTCTTAGCTGAGCTTCCATGACTTCAACCTTTTTATTTAAGGCATTGACTTGTAATTGCAGCTCTTCATTCACTAAAGTTGTAGTGATTGTAACAGATGGTTGGGGTATCCTTCTATTTTTCCTCCATTCTTCATATTTATGGGATGCAGACACCTGGACCTTTCCGAGTTCTTTATCCCCCATATAGACCGGTCTTTCCCATGCTTTCCGGACATCAGATACTTCTTCAAAACTATAAGAGTAATGACATAGACTTAGTACTCTGAGTTCTTCTTGAGTTGGCACAGTCTGAGTTCTCATGAGTTGTCTCAAAGCTATCTTGGGAGAGTAAGCTATACAACCTCTGAGGCCCAGTAGTGGTATGCTCAGGTAATCTCCGCATCGTACCAGAATATAACCGGGTCTGAACCAAGGGCAAACCCATGATACATGCTCTATACTCCAATTCTCTAATTCGGTTTTCCATTCCAAAGCTTGCCGATGTTGAAGAGGGATTTTAGAGAAACTTCTTAAAGGATCGGGGAATATGCCCATGTAACTTGAAGCGTAGAAATGAGTAACGCCCCATACATATAGTAATGAAGTGCAACATCTAAGTGTTTTCCCTGATTTCTGTCGGCAAAAATCTACTGAAAGCAGAGTATCAGCAAGAATTGCGGGTATAGGGCTCTTAGAGTATACATCCCAGGCAAAGAACGCATCTATTGCAGCATGATCCACAATGTTTATATGAAATGGGAATAATATGATTCCAAACATTGCCAGTGCTAGAGTTTTGTTGAAGGTAGACCAATCTTTCTTTTCAGTCAGAGAAATCAAGTGGTCTTCGATTATTGACATTTTCCAACCTCGGATGTTCCCTTTTCCCTCTAGGATGGATTGATGGGGAGGCAATCGTATAATGGTGGCAACCTTACTTACGGCTACATATGTTCTCGAGCAGATATAGACCCCGATTGATTGAGGCCATCTAACCATGAGTTCATATTCTTCTAAGGTTGGTACTAAATCGAACTGCGCAAACTCAAAGCAATGCAGATCGGGATTCCAGAAATGGACCAACGCTCTCACAAAGATCGGATCGATGCTGATTTTTAGGAGGTCAAGAATTCTTCCGTAAGACTTCTCAAAATTAGCATTAACCTCTGGCGGCATATATGTACACAATTGCCTTAACTTCTCTACACGGCATAGAAGGATTTCCACTTTCTTTAACTGTCTATTACTGGATCCCTCCATTGTCTAGTAGAAATGAAAATGCATGATATGAGGATGAATTTTTGTAAATGCGTGTATGCAAGTGTTTGTTTTTCTAAGTATTATCATGTTTTGTTCCTAATATGATTCATGATAGTACTTGGTTTTTCTTGAAAAGAAAACTTATTTATATGAATGTTTATGGATTTTAATGAGGAGAGTCCTATTTTCTTCCCTTTTCACTTTTTATGATTTTTAGGGTTTTTTCATTTTTTGTCTGTTATATGATTACCCTATGCTAATGCATCAATACAAATGCAGCAAACGTATGTACACACAATTCATACATCCACGAGCAAAGCCACGCTTAATTAATCACGAGGTGGGATTTTCCTGCAGAGATGTGCTTGGTTTAGGTGGTTCTAACTGTTCTCACCAGGCCAAAGGTTCCCAAGGTGCCCCCATTATAGGGACCTCTCAATCTCTCAGTCCTCGGGTCATGCACGGAACTCCGTGTCGACACCCTTAGACCAAAAGAAGAGAGTTATAACCTTGAGTTGGTGGTTTCCGACAACGGATGTAGCCCCATGTGCCAACAAGCCGGTCGTATCTGCCACCCACTCCCTAAAGGTATTTACTCTTGCCCCCGGGTATAGAGGGACTGTTGTGTGCAAGGGTTTTTGTGTGCAGTTTATATTTCAAACAATTTGCAGAAGTAATCATACAGCAGTTATTAAAGCCATACAGTAAAAACATACGGAGGGTAAAGGCGTAATTTCAAATCTTTACTTAGTTTTGAATTTATCTGTCACTAAATGGGATCAACTCTCTAGCTTCCCCAGTGGAGTCGCCATCTGTCGCCGCCGTCCCTTTCCGACCTCTGAGGACGTCTCGAACATTTATGCGAGCGGTCGCGAAAAGATGGTTTAGACTCGCGTATTTGTTTTAAAATGTGTTCATTGCTTCCGAGGTACCTGACAATTGGATTATCCTCTAATAAAAGCAAGGTTTTCGAAAAGGGGTTCTTATGGAGTTGCCACCAATGTTTTGACCATAAACATTGGAAAAGGATAAAAGGCATTGATTTTAATGAAAACCAAACTTGGCCATTATAACCAGAGTTAGGTAAGGGAGTTAGTTACGTGTGGGGAAGGTGTTAGCACCCCACAACGCCCCTTTCGGGTTCCCTATGACAGATCAATTCGTTTTAAGAGAAGACTTCGAGAAATTACGCGATTACCCTATTTTATTGCATAATATTGAAATGACTATCTACATAATTTTATATAAATAAAACTAAATAAAGCAATAAAAGAGATATTAAAATGGCTATCTACATGGTTTTATTCTACATGGCGTAAACAATAAATAAAGCTAAATAAAACAATAAACAAAGCAATAAAAGAGAAGAGAATTGAAAAGAACCTCCGTAGCAAGCTTTATATCGAGAATCTCGAACCGTGAGGATGCGTTTTGGCAACCCTCTCTCTACACGTACTCTCCTCACCAATACAAGATCGACTCCACTAAAAATTTAAAGAAGAATCAAATGCCTGAATATAATTCCTTAACCGATTGTTACCTATTTAAGGCAATCGAAAAGATCATTCGAGAGAGGGAGAGAAGTAGACAAGTGCTCTGAGTTTTCTAAGTGTTTCAGAGCTCTCTGGAGTGTCTGTGTTTTGAAAAAGTGGCAAATGAGCCTCCTATTTATAGTTTTCGCAGCTGGCGCGCTTTGGGACGACCGTCTGGGTTGGGACGGCCGTCTGGACTGGGATGGCCGTCACAAATGGCAATTTTACACAGGGCGAGACCACCTGGGGACCCGGGACGGCCGTCCCATTTAAATTGGGCTTTGGGACGGCCGTCCCACTTGATTCTGGCAGGTTGGGACGGCCTGTTGTATTTGGGACCACCTGTTGTGTTTGGGACGGCCTGTTGTGTTTGGGACGGCCTGTTGTGTTTGGGATGACCTGTTGTATTTGGGACCACCTGTTGTGTTTGGGACCACCTGTTGTGTTTGGGACGGCCTGTTGTGTTTGGGACGGCCTGTTGTATTTGGGACCACCTGTTGTGTTTGGGACCACCTGTTGTGTTTGGGACGACCTGTTGTGTTTGGGATGGCTGTCCCAACCTGTTTTGGCCTGCCTTCGCGTTTTGGGACCCCCGGGAAGCTTTCCTTTCCTTTTTCGGACGTCATTTGATGCCGATGTGTGTCCGTTGAAGCTTTATCTTCATATAGGGAGTCTTCTTGGCCTTCATTAAAATGTTGGGCGAGCTTTATCTTGTTATGGGTGATCTTTTTGTCTTTATTTGAGAAACCGGGCAAAATTAGGGGTCTACAAATGGGATCAACTCTCTAGTCTCCCCAGCAGAGTCGCCATCTGTCGCCGCCGTCCGTTTTGACGTCCTGGGACATCTCGAACGTTAATGCGAGCGGTCACGAAAAGATGGTTGAGACTCGCGTTTTTTGTTAAAAATATGTTCATTGCTTCCGAGGCGCTCAACGCTGAACTATCCTCTAATAGAAGCAAGGTTTTCGAAAAGGGTTCTTTTGGAGTCGCCACCAATGTTTTGACCATAAACATTGGAAAAGGAGAAAAAGGCATTGATTTTAATAAAAACCAAACTTGGCCATTATAACCAGAGTCGGGTAAGGGAGTTAGTTACGTGTGGGGAAGGTATTAGCACCCCACAACGCCCCTTTCGGGTTCCCTATGACGGATTAATTCATCTAAGTAAAGATTACAAGAAATTACGTTATTACCCTTTTTTATTCGTACAGTATTATAATTATCTACATGGTTTATCTACATTGCATACAGAAAGCAGTAAATAAAGCAATAAAAGGGAAGAGGATTGAGAAGAACCTCCGAAGCAAGCTTTATATTATAAGTCTTTTATACAGAGGATGCTTTGCGGCAATCCTTCACTCTACAACGACTCTTCTCTCGAATAATCTCGACTCGACTAAAATTTTCTAGAAGAATCGAATGTCGGAATACAAATTCCTTAACTGATTGTTACCTATTAAAGGCAAGCAGAGAGATCATTCGAAGGAGGGAGAGAAGAAGACAGGTCTTGGAGTTGTCTGGGGTGTGGAGAATGACAAATGAGGCTCCTATTTATATATTTCACTGCCTGGAAATCTGGGACGACTGTCTGGGTTGGGACGGCCGTCCCAACTGCGCGTTTTGCACTAGGCCAAGCTGGGGGGAGAGTGGGACGGCCAGTTTGGGTTGGGACGGCCATCCCACTTGAATTTTAGGGTTTGGGACGTGCGTCCCAAAGGTGAGACGTGCGTCTCACTTGCCTTTTGATGTTTGGGACGGCTGTCCCAACCTGTCTTGGCCTGTTTTCGCGTTCTGGGATCCCCGGGAAGCTTTCCTTTCCTTTTTCGGACGTAGATTGACGCCGATAGATGTCCGTTGAAGCTTTATCTTCATATAAGTAGTCTTCTTGGCCTTTATTAAGATTCTGGGCGAGCTTTATCTTCTTGTAGGAAGTCTCCTTAGTCTTTATTGTGTGGATGGGTGAACCCCTGTCTTGTTGCGGGAGGTCTTTCTCGGTTTTTGATATGCAGCCGGGTAAACTTTATTTTTGTGTGAAGTTTCCCTAGCCTTTATTTTGAGAGGCCGGGCAAAATTAGGGGTCTACATTGTCTGATAACCGGGCTGAACCTATGGGCAAGGTTTTCGAAAGGGTGTTCTTAGGTCGTCCGATAACCGGGCTGACCTAAGAACTAGTTTGGAGGGTTCTTATGGATTCACCACCGATGTTTTTACCGGAAACATCGAAAAAGGAGGAAAAAGGCGTTGGTTTTCGAAAACCAACTTTGGTCGTTAAAACCAAAGTTGGGTAAGGGAGTTAGTTACATGTAAGGGAAGTATTAGTTCCTTTACGACACCCCTTTCGGGTTCCCTATGATGGGTCAGTTATTTAATAAATAAACTTTCGAAAAGACACTTTTACCATTTTTATTTGCGGAATCAAAATAACGACTACATGGCCCTAATAACTATTGCGCAATTTAATATAAATAAAAGACAGTAAAAGAGAGGGAGAGAGTGAAGAAACCTCCGAGGCAAGCTTTTTTTATTAATTCTCTTTGAATATAGGGTGCGTTTTGGCAACCCTTCGCTCTTATAACGCCGGAAATCTATCGAAAACGCTATAAAAGTTCTCTAAGACACTCAGAAAATTCGAAAATGCTTCGGAGGGACTCTAGGAGGAGAATTTCAAGAAAGTGTAGAAGGGAAAGTGGAAGAACTGTGTGAAATGAGGGGGGGAGTGCTCACTATTTATAGGGATTCGCGCCTGTCAGGTTGAGACGGCGGTCTCGCCTTGAATCAATGGCGAGACGACGGTCTCGTTTGGCGAGACGGCGGTCTCGATTTGCCAACTGGCGAGAAGTCCTTCTCGCCAAACGGGAAGAGGGTCTCGCCATTAGCAAAAGGTGAGACGGCCGTCTCGCCAAACGAGACGACAGTCTCGACTTTGCCATTCAGCGAGACGACGGTCCCGAAAAGCGAGACGACGGTCTCGACTCCTGTCGCTTTCATAAAAAAGAGGCGGTCGGAGCGATGCGATGGTTCCGACATTCCAATTTTCGCGTTTTTATGGGTGTGGTTACAACGCTTTTAGGTTGTCCGATAACCGGGCTGAACCTAGAGGTGAGGTTTTCGAAAAGGTGTTCTTGGATTGTCCGATAACCGGGCTAACCCAATAACTAATTTAAAGGGGTTCTTATGGAGTCGCCACCGATGTTTTTACCGGAAACATCGAAAAAGGGGTAAAAAGGCGTTGGTTTTCGAAAACCAACTTTGGTCGTTAAAACCAGAGTTAGGTAAGGGAGTTAGTTACGTGTAAGGGAAGTGTTAGTTCCCTTACGACGCCCCTTTCGGGTTCCCTATGATAGGCTAGCTATTTTATAGATAAACTTTTGAAAAGACGTTTTGTCGCCGCCGTCGAAACGAGGCGGTCGGAGCGACACGATGGTTCTGACTTTCCAACTTTCACATTTTTATTGGTGTGGTTACAACGCCTTTAGGTTGTCCGATAACCGGGCTGAACCTAGAGGCGAGGTTTTCAAAAGAGCGCTCTTCGGTTGTCTGATAACCGGGCTAACCCAAGAACTAATTTTTGAAGGGTTCATCTGGAGTTGCCACTGATGTTTTTACCGGAAACATCGAAAAAGGAGTGAAAAGGCGTTGGTTTTCGAAAAACCAACTTTGGTCATTAGAACCAGAGTTGGGTAAGGGAGTTAGTTACGTGTAAAGGAAGTGTTAGTTCCTTTACGACGCCCCTTTTGGGTTCCCTATGATAGGCCAGCTATTCTAAGTAAATAAACCGGTGAAAAATTCGCTTTTACCCTTTATTTGCGGAATTTAAATTTATGACTACATGGCCCTAGTGTCTATTGCGTAATTTAAAATAAGACAGTAAAAGATAGAGAGAGAAAGTGTGAACCTCCGAAGCATTCTTTCTATTAATTCTTTGAAATTAGGGTGCTTTTTGGCAGCCCTTCACTCTTTACAGCGCCGGAATCTCTCGAAAACGCTATAAAACATTTTAGAAAACTCTTAGAAACTCCAAAAATGCTTCGGAGGGGTTCTAGAAAGAGAATTTGAAGAAAAGTCTAGAGAGAAGGTGGAAGAACTGTGTGAAATGAGGGGAATGGTGCTCCTATTTATAGGGATTCGCGCCTGTCAGGTCGAGACGGGCCGTCTCGTCTGACAAGGTCGAGACGGCCGTCTCGCCAATCGAGACGGCCGTCTCGCCTTGTAGGAATGGCGAGACGGCCGTCTCGCCAAATGAGATGGTGGTCTCGCCATTTGCGCAAGGCGAGACGACGGTCTCGAATCCGAGACGGCGGTCTCGACCTTAAAAGGCAAGATTCCTTATTTTTGTGCCAAAAATCCCTCCTATCCTAGTATGGGGCCTAATAGTCTCTCCTAGTGGCTTCTTAGGCTTCATCCATCTTTAAATAGAAGGGTTCTGCTCTTATTTTGAGGTCGGGCAAGATTTGGGGTCTACAGCTGCCCCCCCTTTACCTGACCAGTCGGTTGTTGGCCTGTTGTGCCAAGAAGATCGATTGGAAGGTAAAGGAGTTGACCCTTTTGCCTAGTTACCCTTCTGATGTTCCGTCTTTGCGGTGGTTGATCTTCTGGGAAAAAGTGCGTTGTGCACCTCCAGGATACTCCTTCTAACGGTAGCCGATCCTTCGGTTGATGGGTATAAACCCCCCATCAGGCTGGTAGTTGTAGTCCGCTGTGTGTTGGACTGGATGAGTATGAACCCCCCCATCAGGCTGGTAGTTGTGACTTACTGATCTGGCTTGAGCGCAGATCAGGCGCACGTGCGTGCGCGGGTTGATAGGTATGAACCCCCTATCAGGCTAGTATAGTCCACTGCGTAGGACTGGTGGTGGCGGCGACTTACTGCTCGGGTGGCTCATGCGCCGAGCATTAAGATGTGCTTTCTTTTTTGTTGGTCTTTTTCTGAGAATGATCGTCCGGTCTGTGCGGGGGATTTCGTTGGTGTTCATCCAGCTTTGTTGGTGGCTGGGGATTCTTTGATTTTGATTTTTTGGTAGTGGTTAGCCGACTCTTGTTGGTTGGTCGGGTGGTCTTTGCTTGTTGTTTGACTATTGCTTGGTCGTAGAAACCTTATTGGTTGAGACAATTGACTTGTTTTAATCCTGTCTTTTTTCGCGGTTTTATCTCTTTTTTCTCACGATCTTTGGATTTTGGCTTTTTCTTGAGCGTATGTCTTTTTACTTAAAAATTTTTGGTTACGCTGACTTTTGGAAGAGATAAAAAGATGCATGAATAAAATTTTATTTTATATATGACTTTATTACAGCAGCCCCTATTCTATGAGCACTACTCTTGAGAAGGAGGACTCTCGTCTGGGGACGATCCGTAGGAGGGGAATTGTCGGTACATGTGTCTCCGGAACTCTGCCTGGTCCCGGATTTCATCGCGGTACTCCTATTGGAATGTGGCCCAATCTTGCCTCATTCCCTCCTGATACTGGTATATCGTCTCTAGCCTTGTGTCGAAGGCCTCCTGTCTGAGAGACATCTGCTCTTGCCTCATAGACATCTGGTCGAATTGCTGGCGCAGATCGTTCATATTGCGGTTCAAGCCAGCAAAGTCATCTGTGTACAGCTACTGATGCTGATGCTGCTGTTCTGGCTGTTGGAAGTCGGGAGGTGTCAGGAGATCGTGCATTGCCATGATGTCCTGGAGGTCCAAGGCGAAATCCAACGATCGGTGGAGGACCAGCTGGGTTCCGCGGCGCATCAACATCCCCATGCTGACCAGGATCGACCCGTTGATGGACTCGGGTCGTAAGCTGGAGGCCAGTTCTTCCCGGCCACCGCATCCCCATTTCTCTGCTAGGGGGGTAATGAGAGGAGCCATGAGGACGACCCCCACCGGCCTGCTCCCGAAGTCCTTGAGGGCCCTCAGGAAGAAGTAGCCAGGGTTGCAGCGATGCCTCTGGCTCATGCCCGTGGATGGTCCCCGCCAGCAGCTTGTGGCAAATGCGGAGGGTCGGAGGAAGTGCGGAGCCCTTCATCAGTGTGGGCAAGGTGGGCGACCTGGTGAGCTCCTCCCACATTTCGCCAGCGGTTAGGTTGGTAGGGCGCGCGCAGATGGCCTCCTGGTACTCCCGAGTTAGCACGTCCTCAGGCCGGACAAACCCAATGCTCACATTAAATTCATCGAGGGTGGTGGTCCGGTATGTCCCACCCATAAAGTATGTCACCATTTTCGTTGGTGACAGGCCCGAGACCATGGTAGGGGTCTCAGCGTAGGAGATGGAGGCTAGAAACTCCAGTTCGCCTGGGGGTACACATGTGTGGGAGGAGACTGTAGGAGGAAGCCCCATCCAACGCTGTCAATGTGGGCCCGGATGTCGTCCTCCCACCCAAATTCGGCGAGGATGCCAAAATCTAGCTTGAGCATGGGGTGCCATGTGTACCCCCTGATGTGCTCTAGGCGAGCCTGGTGTAGTGGAGAGAGTTGAGTGGGGTCCTGGGGGACTGGTGCTGAGGAACTGCTAGGGCCAGCAGCACCTCTCCTCTTCCTTGATTGACTTCCACGGAACATCTTGGTCAGAAAATGCTTGAGAGTGCGAGATCTGAGAGTTGGGGTGCAGGGGAGTTGTGAGGGACCTCCAGGACGTCCCCCTATATATAGGGGAAACACCGGATTTGGGACCGCCATCTGGGAAGTCGATACGGCGGTCTCGAATTTACGCGCGTCGAGATGGCCGTCTGGGATCTCGAGATGACGGTCTCGACTTTGGGCTTAAGCGAGACTGCCGTCTCGCCAAGCGGGACGGCAGTCTCGTTTTCGCCTAAGTCGAGATGACGGTCTCGAATTGCTGAAGACCGAGACGGCAGTCTGGAAAGTCCAGACGACCGTCTTGAATTTTGGTTTTTTTTTTTTTTTTATAGAAAATAGGACCTGGTTCAAAAACATTTTATGCATGCAATGTTTTCATGTTTGATGTCCTATAATGCCTATTTCAATTAGTTTTCAGAAGGATTTAACTGACGTGTCTTGTAACGTCGAATGGCCTCTGATCTGCGTTCTCGTATTCGGCTGTACCATGCCGGACTTTTTGTGACCGAAGGATAACTTGTTCTTTCCTTTTTCTCTCCTCTTTTTTTTTTGTAGAGAACTCTTTGCCATGTAGTGTCCCTTTTTCTTCATTCTAGGGGTTTCAATCCTCTTGTTGACTATACGCCTCCACATTCCCAAATTAATTATTAGAATTTTGTTGTGAAGGTCAAGAGAAGAGAAGTAAGAGGGAAAATTCAAAGGTTTGTGTTTTAGAATGTTATTTTATTTTAGAAAAAGGTTTTGTAAGAATGGTTGGCTAGGGTTAGGCTTAGGTGTTTAAGCTTTTCGTCTAAGCAAACGTTTTCCCTTTCTATGTTTGCGCTTTGAGTTTTATTGCCGTCTTATGGCTAGTTGATCTCCCTAGATCACCCTTCGGGTTTTCGAACTAGGATATTGTGTTTTAGTCCTGACTTTTGTCTAGGTTCCTTTTTTTGTATTTTTGGGGAATCCTAGCGGACTTTATTTTGTAACCCTAACTTTTGCCTAGGTTACCCTTTATTTTTGTTCGGGTGTCCTACCGAGTTGACCCTATCTTTTGTGTAGCCCCCTTGGTGGGTTTCCTACTGGGTATTTTGCCCCCTTTTTTTTGTTTTTTTGTGTATTTATTTTTTGTTCACAATATTGGCGAAGCATGACTTTCTTTATGGTGAGGTAAAGCCTTATTTGGTGCTCCTAATCAACTATCTTGATTGTAATGGCAATGGTGAATTTTGGTTATTTGGACGCGCTTTTTATTCTTCCCTTTTTTTATTGTGTTTTTTTCCTTCGTTTACTTAGACAAGGTTATTGTGAGGTCTAGTCAGAAATAACAAGAAGAGAAACATATAGTAAGAATTATTCTTTATTAATTAATAAGGGAATATGTGCCCTAAAATGCCCAGGGGTCGGGCTAGCGCCGGGGGATAATCTCTAACAATCATGGGGTTTACATCCCTTAAATGAAGAAAAAGATTTCCAAATGACTAGGGTAGCTCTTGACGCTTGCACCCCTCCGCTTCGGAAAATTTGCTTGAGTGTGCGGAGGGGAGACTTCCCTTTCCCTCTTTCTGCTCGGCCCTTAGTAGGGTCATATCCTAGGCCATGCTTGAAAGGATTGTCTTTGAATTCTGGGGGTCCCCTTATGCCTTGTGAATCTGCCCCCAGTCCTTGGCAAGGATGGTAACCATGCTTCATCATCATGCGGGCTACCTTGGTGTTTTTGGGAAGTCTTTCTATATTGGCAATTTCGAGCGCTTGAAAAGATGTTTCAAGGGCCTCTTCAGCTGCATCCACATAAGGTTGGGTAGACGATCCACTGATCAGGATATCATCCTCTGCTTGGACCGTGACCAATTTATCATCCACTATGAACTTGACTTTCTGGTGGAGCGTTGAAGGAACTGCCTTAGCGTCATGAATCCAAGGCCTGCCGAGGAGATAGCTGTATGTTTGAGTAATATCCATTACATGGAAATCGACGTTGAAGATAGTGGGTCCAACTTGAATTGGTAAATTAATTTCTCCCACTACTTCTCGTTTTGATCCGTCGAAGGCTCGAACGATAGTGCCGCTTGGGCGCAGACGGGTTCCTTGGATAGTCAACTTGTCTAGTTTGCACGTAGGCATCATGTTCAAGGATTACCCGTTATCCACAAGAACTTTGGCGATGAGGTACTCCTTGCACTTGATTGAAATGTGCAAGGGCTTGTTGTGGTTTGATCCCTCGAGGGGGAGTTCTTCCTCCGTGAAGGTGAGGTGATCGCTTGCCATAATGTGACCGACGATCCTCTCAACCTTTTCTTGGGATATGGAGTGGGGTACATGCGCTTCGCTCAAGACCTTCAGTAGGGCGTTTCTGTGTGGTTCCGAGCTCATCATTAGAGATAACAATGTTATCTTCGTAGGCGTGTGATTGAGCTGGTCTATAATGGAATACTCGCTTTGCCTTATAAACTGGAGTAATTCCTCTGTCTCCTCCTTGGATTCCTTATTTTCTTTTTCTTCTTCGGTCTTTTTATTTTTTCCTTTATTTATAGGGACATCTTCTTGTGAGTCCTTGGGGGAGTAGACTCTTCCACTTCTAGTCATGCCGGCTATATTTGTGATATCCTCTTTTATTGGTGAAGATTCCTCGTATCTCCACGGTACAACTTTATTTGTTTCGTAGGGGAAAGGACGTGGCATAAATAGTCGCACTGGTGTCCTTGCCCCCTCTTCCTTATTCTTGAGGACCAACGTTCGAGGCTTATTTTCCTCTTGCGGTGAGTCGACTGTTGGGGAGAGCTTGATTAAAAGCGGCTTTCTCTCCATTCTTCTGATTTGGAAGACGTGTCAGTTAATCCTTCCTTTTTATTATCTTGTTTATTAAAAATAAAGGAGGGGAAATTAAATATGCAAATGAATGATATGCATGCAAGTAGACAATTGTTCCGTTAGAAGGTGTACATTCCCCTATTCCATAGTACGAAGCAACTTTTGACAAAAACGGAAAAGCCTAAAGAAACCCACAGACGGGTCTTGATCTCTATGTAATTCTCTTTCGGCTTCCCGGACGTGATGAGCAAGTGCTTCGCTTTGCTTCTAGACCGCCTGGCTCATATCTTCACTGTACTTCTAAGCCTCTTTGATTTTCACCTCTTGATGGACGACCAAGGCTTGCAGTTCATCGAGTTTTGCAAGGGCTCGGTCCTTTTCTTGTAGTACTTGGCCGTACTGAGCTAGCCCGTCTCTCTCCTTGCAGCGTAGCTCAGTGAGACTTTTGTTGAGTCTCCGATTGGCCTCTCGCTCTTGGCATATTTCTGACTGAGTCTTGGTGAGTTCTTACAATAACTCCTTGATCATCTGAGCCTGTTCTGATGATTCAGCCTCAAGGCGCGCTGATTTGACGGCTATTTCCTGAAGTTGACTATCCGAGCTGGTTCTAGCGACTTTAGGTGCTCGGATAGCTTGCTCATTAGAGTCAGCACACTGATCCTTGAGGCGCTCTATTTCATGATCCTTTTTCTTGCCTTGCCTTTGCAGAACATCAATGGTGAGGATAGATTCTTGCTCTCTCTCTTCAAGGGCCCTCATCTGGGCTCCCATGATTTCTATCCTCTGGGTCAAGGCATCGACTTGAGTTTGCAGCTCTTCACTGTTGGCGTTTGTAACGAGTGAGGTGGATGGTTGAGACATCCCTCTTCTTTTTCGCCACACCTCATAGTCACCGGAGACGACCACTCGAGCTTTTCCTAGCTCTCTATCTCCCATAAAGACTGGTCTCTCCCATGCTTTTCTCACGGCTAGTGAGTTGGTGATTGTGCATGGGTCTCCGAAAAAACACAGTCCTGCGAGTTCCCCTCGAGAAATTGTAGTTTGGGTTCTCATGAGCTGTCTCATAGGTACTCTAGGTGAGTAGGCTATGAAACCCCTGAGTCCTATCAAGGGTACGTTCGAATAATCTCCACATCTGATGAGGACTGGACCGGGTCAGAACCAAGGGCAGACCCAGGATAAATTGTTGGCGTCCTTTTGTTCCAACTCGTCCCTCCATTCTGAAGTTAAGCGTCGTTGGAGAGGGATTTTGGAGAAGTTCCTCAAAGGCTCGGGGAACACCCCCATGTGACTAGAGGCGTAAAAATGTGTAATGCCCCACACAAAGAGCAGTGAAGAGAAACAACGAAGTGTTTTTCCTTGCTTCTGGTGGCAAAATTCCACCGAGAGCAAGGTGTCGGCAAGAATTGTAGGCAAGGGACTCTTTGAGTTCATGTCCCAGGCGAAGAAGGCGTCCATAGCGGCTTGATCCATTGTGTCGAGGTGGAAGGGAAACAAGATCGTTCCGAAGATGATTAAGGTCAGGGTTTTGTTGAAGGCGACCCATTCTGTCTTTTCAGCCAAGTCAGACAGATGGTCTTCTAACACTGAGACTTTCCAACCCTAGATGTTCCCTTTTCCTATCAGGGTAGTCTGCCGTCAAGGCAGTTGGATGATGGCAATGATTTGTGCTGCAGGAGTATATGGCCCGTGGCGGATATGGACCCCGGCTGATTTGGGCCATTTCAACATGATTTCGTACTCCTCCAAGGTGGGCACCATATGAAACTGCGGAAATTCGAAGCAGCGCAGACTAGAGTTCCAGAAGTGAACTAATACCCTGACGAAAACTTGATCAACACAGATCTTCAGTAGGTCGAGAATCCATCCATAGGATTTTTCAAAGTCAGAGCGAAACCTCTGGTGGCATTACCGCGCAAAGCCGTTCCAATTTCTCAGTATGGTATCGGGGAATGTCCACCTTCTTCAATTGTCTACTAGTCCCCTCCATTTTCTAAAAGCAAAATGCATGTTTTATGAAAATGATGCTTATTTGAATGAATGTGAGTGTTTATTTTTCTATTTATCATGTTTTGTATGATATTTGTGTATTTTTAAAAATAAACTACCTATATGAGTGTAATATTTTTGAACAAGGTCCCATTTATTGCTTTAAGTTAGATTTTTATCTTTATTTTTATTTTATAGCCTTTTATCTCTTCTGTTAGACTGCCTGGCTACTTAGCTTACAAAGAACCTGAAACCAGACTAGCTAAAAGGCAGACTGTCCGAGATAAAAAATGGCTTTATGCGAAAGGATTATTTAGCGTCCCTTATCTCTTCTGTCGGACTGCGTGGCTACTTAGCTTACAAAGAACCTGAAACCAGGCTAGCTAAAAGGCAGGCTGTCCGAGATAAGGGTGTTTATTGCAAAAATATTTTTTCTGATTTTTCTGTTGTTTGGTTATGCTATGCAACAGACAAATGCAACAAACAAATGCACACACAATTCGGTCATCCACGAACAGGCGAGAAGTCGTTTTAATCACGAGGTAGGGTTTTCCTGCAGAAAAGTGTTTTGGCGAAGGTAGGTTCTAACTGTTCTCACCAAGGCTAAGGCCCCCAAGGTGCCCCCATTATAGGGTCCCCACTCTCCAGCCTTCCGACCATGCTTAGCACTAAGGCCATAGTCAGTCATTGTGCCAAAAGAGGAAGATTATCACCTTGAGTGGTGGTTTCTGATCACACTGGTGGGCACAAGGCCATTACTACAGCGAACCGTACCTGCCACCCACTCCCTATGGTTTTCTCACTTGCCCCCGGGTATAGAGGGAACTGTAGTGTGCAAGGGTTTGTGTACAGTTTGTATTTCAAAAATTGCGTAAGTATAAACAAGCAACAGTTATTAAAGTCAAACATTAAAACATGTTATAATACAAGGTAGGGTAAAAGCGTAATTTTCTTGGTTTATTTACTTTAAGCTGGCCCATCACTAAATGGGATCAACTCTCTAGGCTTCCCCAGTGGAGTCGCAATTTGTCGCCGCTGTCAAAACGAGGCGGTCGGAGCAACGTGATGGTTCTGACTTTCCGACTTTCGCGTTTTTATTGGTGTGGTTACAACGCCTTTAGGTTGTCCGATAACCGGGCTGAACCTAGTGGAGAGGTTTTCGAAAGAGCGCTCTTGGGTTGTCCGATAACCGGGCTAACCCAATAACTAATTTTTGAAGGGTTCATCTGGAGTCACCACCGATGTTTTTACCGGAAACATCGGAAAAGGAGTGAAAAGGTGTTGGTTTTCGAAAAACCAACTTTGGCCATTAGAACCAGAGTTGGGTAAGGAAGTTAGTTACGTGTAAAGGAAGTGTTAGTTCCTTTACGACGCCCCTTTCAGGTTCCCTATGATAGGCCAGCTATTCTAAGTAAATAAACCGATGAAAAATTCGCTTTTACCCTTTATTTGCGGAATTTAAATTTATGACTACATGGCCCTAGTGTCTATTGCGTAATTTAAAATAAGACAGTAAAAGATAGAGAGATAAAGTGTGAACCTCCGAAGCAAGCTTTCTATTAATTCTTTGAAATTAGGGTGCTTTTTGGCAGCCCTTCACTCTTTACAGTGCCGGAATCTCTCGAAAACGCTATAAAACACTTTAGAAAACTCTCAGAAACTCCGGCGGTCTCGACCTTAAAAGGCGAGAATCCTTATTTTTGTGCCAAAAATCCCTCCTATCCTAGTATGGGGCCTAATAGTCTCTCCTAGTGGCTTCTTATGCTTCATCCATCTTCAAATAGAAGGTCTTCTGCTCTTATTTTGAGGTCGGGCAAGATTTGGGGTCTACACGCTTTTACCCTTTTATTTGCGGAATTAAAATAATGACTACATGGCCCTAATGTCTATTATACAATTTTAATCATAAAAGTAAAGACAGTAAAAGAGAGGGAGAGAGTGAAGAAACCTCTGAAGCAAGCTTTTGAATTAATTCTCTGAAATATAGGGTGCGTTTTGGCAGCCATTCGCTCTTTACAACGCCGAAAACTCTCTCGAAACGCTATAAAAAGGCTCATAAAACTCTCAGAAACTCCGAAAAAGCTTCAGAGGGGTTCTAGGAAGAGAATTTGAAGAAGTTGTAGAAGGGAAAGTGGAAGATCTATGTGAAATGAGGGGGGGAGCGCTCACTATTTATAGGGATTCGCGCCTGTCAGGTCGAGACGGCGGTCTCGACTTGCAAAAGTGGCGAGAGCGCCATCTCGTTTGGCGAGACGGCGGTATCGACTTTCCTAGAAATGAGAAGGCCTTCTCACCAAACGGGAGGGGGGTCTCGCCATTCGCAAGTGACGAGACAGGCGTCTTGCCAAATGAGACGGTGGTCTCGACTTGCTAGAATGGCGAGACGGCGGTCCCGAAAGGCGAGACGGCAGTCTCGATCCCTGAAGGCGAAAATCCTTATTTTAATGCACAAAATCCTTCCTATCCTATTATGGGGCCTAATAGTCTCTCCTAGTGGCTTTTTAGGCTTCATCCATCTTCGAATAGGAGGCCTTCTGGTCTTTATTATGAGGTCGGGCAAGATTTGGGGTCTACAGCTGCCCCCCCTTTTCCTGATCAGTCGACTATTGGCCTATCGTGCCAAGAAGATCGGCTGGAAGGTAAAGGAGTTGACCCTCTTGCCCGGTTACCCTTCAGACGTCCCGTCTTGCGGCGGTTGATCTTCTGGGGAAAATGGTGTTGTGCACCTCTAGGATACTCCTTCTGACGGTAGTTGATCCCTTTGGTTGACACATGATAGAACCTCAGGATACTCCTTCTGACGGTATCCGATCCTTCGGTTGATGGGTATAAACCCCCATCAGGCTGGTAGTTGCGACTTACTGATCCGGCTCGAGCGCAGATCAGGCGCATTGCGTGCGTAGGTTGATAGGTATGAACCCCCTATCAGGCTGGTACAGTCCACTGCGTAGGACTGGTGGTGGTGGCGACTTACAGCTCGGGTGGCTTATGCGCCGAGCACTTAGATGCGTTCTCTTGTCTTTGTTTTTTGTCTTTTCTGAGAGTGGTCGTCCAGTCTGTGCCGGGGATTCTGTTGGTGCTCATCCAACTTGTTGGTTGCTGGGGATTCTTTGATTTTTTTGGTGGTCGTCCGACGTTGCTGGTTGTCGGGTAGTCTTGTTTATTGTTGTTCGACTCTTGCTTGGTTGTCGAGAATTTTTGGTCAAGGTGATTAACTTGTTTTAATCCTGCATTTTTCCGCGGTTTTATCTCTTTTTTTCTCGCGATTTTGGATTTTGGCTTTTTTGAGCGTAAGTCTTTTTACTCTTAGTTTCTTTTTGTTACGCTGACTCTTTTGAAAAGGAGAGCAAAATGCATGAAATGAAATTTATTTATGATAGGAATTTATTACAGCAGTTTATTTCCTAAGCACTATCCTTAAGACGGTGGACTCGAGTCTGGAGACGATCCATAAGAGGGAAATTGCCGGTACAGATGTCTTTGAAATTCTGCTTGATCCCGGGCTTCGTCGAGGTACTCCTGTCGGAATGTCGCCAGGTCCTACCTTATTCCCTCTTGGTATTGGTTTAATGTCTCCATCCTCGTGTCGAGGGCATCTTGTCTTAGGGACATTTGCTCTTGTCTCATGGACATTTGGTCGAATTGCTGGCGCAGATCATAGATGTTATGGTTGATGTCAGCAAAGTCGTGCGTGTACTGCTGCTGTTGTTGTTGGAACTCCAGGGGTGTTGGAAGATCTTGCATTGCTACGAGATCCCAGAGATCCAAAGTTATATCCAGCGAGGGGTGGAGGATCAACCGGGTGCCTTGGCTTAGCAACATCCCCATGCTGACCAAGACGGACCCGTTGATAGTTTCGGGTCGGAGGCTGGAGGCCAGTTCTTCCCTGCCACTACACCCCCATTTTTCTGCCAGTGGGGTGATGAGGGGGGCCATGAGGATGGCTCCCATAGGCCGGCTCCCAAAGTCCTTGAGGGCCTTCAGGAAGAAATAGTCGGGGTTGCACCGATGCCTCTGACTCATGCAATAGAGGGCGAAGAGATCTGGGAGGGTAACCTTACCTTGACTCTCTTTCCGCCCGTGGACCGTCCCGGCCAGCAGCTTGTGGCAGATACGGAGGGCGGGGGAAAGTGCGGAGCCCTTTAGCAGTGTCGGCAGGGTGTGCGCCCCGGTCAGCTCCTCCCACATTTCATCGGCGGTGAGGTTAGTGGGGCGTGTGCAGATGGCCTCCAAGTAATCCCGAGTTAGAACGTCCTCGGGCTGGACGAACCTGATGGACACGTTGAACTCGTCCAGGGTGGTGGTCTGGTACATCCCGCCCATGAAGTACGTCACCATTTTTGTTGGTGGGAGGCCTGGCACCATGGAGGGAGTCTCGGAGTAGGAGATGAAGGCGAGAAACTCTAACACCGCCTGAGGGTAGACGTGAGTAGGTGGAGGCTGGAGGAGGAAGCGCCACCCTATACTGTCGATGTGGGCGCGGACGTCGTCTTCCCACCCGAACTCGGCAAGGATGCCGAAGTCCAATCTCAGCATGGGGTGCCAGGTGTACCCCCAAACATGCTTTAGGCGGGCCTGGTGCAATGGCGAAAGCTGTGTGGGATCTTGCGGAGTGGGGGCTGAGGAGCTACTGGGGTCGGCATAGCCTCTTCACTTTCTGGATTGATCTCCTCGATGCATTTTGGTGGTAGGATGCTTGAAAGTGAGAGAAAGGAGGGTAGGAGTGCAAGAGAGGGTGTTTGAGACCCCCCCCCCCCCATAGGCCCCTCTATTTATAGATTTTTCGACCAACCTCGGGACCGCCGTCTCGAGTTTGCGGGATTCGGGACTGCCGTCTGGAACCTCAAGACGGCAGTATCGACTTTGGCATTAAGCGAGACAGCCGTCTTGCCAAGCGAGAAGGCTGTCTCATTTTTGGTCAAGTTGAGACGGCGGTCTCGTTTTGCTGAAAATCGAGACAGCGGTATGGACATACGAGACGGCGGTCTCGTTTTTTAGAGGTTTTTTTTTTTTGAAAGGAAAATAGGACCTTGTTCAAAAACATTTTATGCATGCAATGTTTTCATGTTTGATGCCCTATGATGCCTATTTCATTAGTTTTTCATAAGGATTTAACTGACATGTCTTGTAAAGACGAGTGTCCTCTGATCTGCGTTCCTTCTGCTGTACTCGGCTGTACCATTCCGAACTTCAGGTGACCGAAGAATAATTTTTCTTTTCTTTCTTTCTTTTTCTTTGTTTTTTTTTTTCTTTTTTTCTTCCTTTTTTGTTGAGCACACTTTGCCATGTTAGTGTCCCTTTTTGTTCACTTTAGGGGTTTCAATCCTCTTGTTGACTATATGCCTCCATATTCCCAAATTAATTGTTAGAATAATGTTGTGAGGGTCAAGAGAAAAGAAGTAAAAGGGCAAATTCAATGGCTTGTGATTTAGACGGTTAATTTTTGTTTTTAGAAAAAGGTTTTTGTAAGAATGACTGGCTAAGGTTAGGCCTAGGTGTTTAAGCTTTTCGTCTAAGCAAACATTTTTCTTTTTTTTTTTTTTGTATTTGCGCCTTAGCTTGTTTCCATCGCTTTTTATGGCTGGTTGATTTCCCTAGATCGCCCTTTGGGTTTTCGAACTAGGATATTGTGTTTTGGTCCTATCTTTTGTCTAGGTACCTTCTTTTTGTTTTTGTTTAGGAAATCCTAGCGGAATTTATTTTGTAACCCTAATTTTTGCCTAGGCTACCCTTTATTTTTGTTCGGGTATCCTATCGGGTTGACCCTATCTTTTGCGTAGCCCCCTTAGTGGGTTTCCTACCGGGTATTTTGCCCTTTTCTTTTTTAGCCTTTGGCTTCTATGGGCTTTTTTCTTTTTTTTTGTTATTATTTTTTCACAATATTGACGAAGCATGACTTTTTTTTGTGGTGAGGTAAAGCCTTATTTTGTGCTTCTAATCGACCAGTTTGATTGTAATGGCAATGGCAAGTTTCGATTACTTGGATGCGTTTTTTATTCTTCTTCTTTTTGTTTATTTAGACAAGGTTATTGTGAGGTCTAGTCATGAAATAGCGAGAAGAGAAGCAGATAGTAAGAAATGTATTCTTTATTAATTAATAAGGGAATATGTGCCCTATAATGCCCGGGGGTCGGGCTAGCCCCAGGGGATAATATCTAACATTCATTGGGTTTACATCCCTTAAGCGAAGAAAAAGATCTCCTAATGACTAGGGTAGCTCTTGACGCTTGCATCCCTCCGCTTCGGAATATTTGTTTTAGTGTGCGGAGGGGAGACTTCCCTTTTCTTCCTTTTGTTCGGCCCTTAGTAGCGCCATATCCTAGGACACACTTGTAAGGATTATCTTTGAATTCTGAGGGTTCCCTCATGCCTTGGGAATCTGCCCCCAGTCCTTGGCCAGGATGGTAACCATGCTTAATCATCATGCGAGCTACCTTCGTGTTTTTAGGAAGTCTTTCTACACTGGCAATTTTGAGCAATTGAAAAGATGTTTCAAGGGCATCTTCAGCCGCATTCACATAAGGTTGGGTAGACGGTCCACTAATCAGGATATCGTCTTCTGCTTGGACCGTGACCAGTTTGTCATCCACTATGAACTTGACTTTTTGGTGGAGTGTTGAAGGTACTGCCTTAGCATCATGAATCCAAGGCCTACCGAGGAGACAACTATATGTCGGAGTAATATCCATTACATGAAAGTCGATGTTGAAGATAGTGGGTCCAACTTGGATTGGCAAATTAACTTCTCCCACTACTTCTCGTTTTGATCCGTCAAAGGCTCGAATGATAGTGCTGCTTGGGCGCAGACGGGTTCCTTGGATAGTCAACTTGTCAAGTGTGCACTTGGGCATCATGTTCAAGGATGACCTGTTATCCACAAGAACTTTGGCGATGAGGTACTCCTTGCATTTGATGGAGATATGCAAGGGCTTGTTGTGATTTGACCCTTCCAGGGCGAGTTTTTCCTCTATGAAGGTGAGGTGATCGCTTGCCATAATATGACCGACGATCCTCTCGACCTTTTCTTGGGATATGGTGTGACGTACATGCGCTTCGCTCAAGACCTTCATCAGGGCATTTCTGTGTGGTTCCGAACTCATCATTAGAGATAATAGGGTTATCTTTGCAGGTGTATGATTGAGCTGATCAATAATTGAATACTCACTTTGCCTTATGAACTGGAGTAATTCCTTTGTCTCCTCCTTTGATTCTTTATTTTCATTTTCTTCGGTCTTTTTATTTTTTCCTTTATTTTTGGGGATGTCTTCTTATAAGTCCTTGGGGGAGTAGACTCTTCCATTCTAGTCATGCCCCCAATGCCGGCTATATTGGAGATATCCTCCTTTATCGGTGAAGATTCTCCATATCTCCATGGTACAACTTTATTTGATTCGTAGGAGAAAGGACGTGGCATAAATAGTCGCACTGGTGTCCTTGCCCCCTCTTCCTTATTGTTTTTGAGGACCAACGGTCGAGGCTTATTGTCCTCTTGTGGCAGGTCGACCGTTGGGGAAAACTTGATTAAAAGTGGCAAAATTCCACCGAGAGCAAGGTGTCGGCAAGAATTGCAGGCAAGGGACTCTTTGAGTTCACATCCCAGGCGAAGAAGGCGTCCATGACGGGTTGGTCCACTGTGTCGATGTGGAAGGGAAACAAGAGTGTTCCAAATATAATCAGAGCCAGGGTTTTGTTAAAAGCGATCCATTCTACCCTTTCAGCCAAAGTGGACAGATGGTCTTCTAGCATTGAGACCTTCTAACCCTGGATGTTCCCTTTTTCTATCAGGGTAGTCTGCCGAAATGGCAATCGGATGATGGCATTGACTTGTGCTACAGGAGTATATGCCCCGTGGCGGATATGGACCCCGGCTGATTTGGGCCATTTTAGCATAATCTCGTATTCCTCCAAAGTGGACACCATATCGAACTGCGGAAATTCAAAGCAGGACAGACTGGAGTTCCAGAAATGAACTAGTACCCTGGATGTCCATAGGATTTTTCAAAGTCGGAGCGGACCTCTGGTGGCATTATCGCGCAAAGCCGTTCCAACTTCTCAGTATGGTATCGGGGAATGTCCACTTTCTTTAACTGTCTACTAGTCCCCTCCATTTTCTAAAACCAAAAATGCATGTTTTATGAATATGATGCTTATTGAATGAATGTGAGTGTTTATTTATCATGTTTTATTTCTACATGATGTATGGTATTAACGTATTTTATTTTATTTAAAAAAAAATTAAACTAGCTATATGAAAGATTTATGAGTGCAATGTTTATGAACAAGGTCCCATTTTTGTTTGAAATTGGGTTTTTATTTGATTTTATTTTGTTATTGTTTTTTTTATATAGCGTTTATCTCTTCTGTCGGACTACTTGACTACTTAGCTTACAAAGAACCTGAAACCAGGCTAGCTAAAAGGCAGACTGTCCGAGATAAAAATGGCTTTATGCGAAAGAATAATGTTTAGCGTCCCTTATCTCTTCTGTTCGATTGCGTGGCTACTTAGCTTACAAAGAAACTGAAACCAGACTAGCTAAAAGGCAGACTGTCCGAGATAAGGGCGTTTATTGCGAAAAATGTTTTTTTTTTTTGTGATTTTTCTGTTGTTTGGTTATGCTATGCAACAAACAAATGCAACAAACAAATGCACACACAATTCAATCATCTACAAACAGGCGAGAAGTCGTTTTAATCACGAGGTAGGGTTTTCCTGCAGAAAAGTGCTTTGGTGAAGGTAGGTTCTAACTGTTCTCACCAAGGCTAAGGCCCCCAAGGTGCCCCCATTATAGGGTCCCCACTCTCCAGCCTTCCAACCATGCTTAGCACTAAGGTCATAGTCAGTCTTTGTGCCAAAAGAGGGAGGTTATCACCTTGAGTGGTGGTTTCCGATCACACTGGTGGGCTCAAGGACATCACTATAGCGAACCGTACCTTTCACCCACTCCCTATGGATTTCTCACTTGCCCCCGGGTATAGAGGGAACTGTTGTGTGTCAAGGTTTGTGTACATTTTGTATTTCAAACAATTGCGTAAAAATAAACAAACAACAATTATTAATGCCAAGCATTAAAACATGTTATAATACAAGGTAGGGTAAAAGCGTAATTTCTTGGTTTATTTATTTAAGCTGGTCCATCACTAAATGAGATCAACTCTCTAGGCTTCCCTAGTGGAGTCACCATCTGTCGCCACCATCAAAAAGAGGCAGTCGGAGCGACACGATGGTTCTGACTTTCCAATTTTTGCGTTTTTATGGGTGTGGTTACAACGCTTTTAGGTTGTCCGATAACTGGGTTGAACCTAGAGGCGAGGTTTTCGAAAATGTGTTCTTGGATTATCCGATAATCGGGCTAACCCAAGAACTAATTTAAAGGGGTTCTTATGGAGTCGCCACCGATGTTTTTACTGGAAACATCGAAAAAGGAGTAAAAAGGAGTTGGTTTTCGAAAACCAACTTTGGTCTTTAAAACCAGAGTTAGGTAAGGGAGTTAGTTACGTGTAAGGGAAGTGTTAGTTCCCTTACGACGCCCCTTTTGGGTTCCCTATGATAGGCCAGCTATTTTATAGATAAACTTTTGAAAAGACGCTTTTACCCTTTTATTCGCGGAATTAAAATAATGACTACATGGCCCTAATGTCTATTATACAATTTTAATCATAAAAGTAAAGACAGTAAAAGAGAGGGAGAGAGTGAAGAAACCTATGAAGCAAGCTTTTGAATTAATTCTCTGAAATATAGGGTGCGTTTTGGCAGCCATTCGCTCTTTACAACGCTGAAAACTCTCTCGAAACGCTATAAAAAGGCTCTTAAAACTCTCAGAAACTCCGAAAATGCTTCGAAGGGGTTCTAGGAAGAGAATTTGAAGAAGTTGTAGAAGGGAAAGTGGAAGATCTGTGTGAAATGAGGGGGGGAGCGCTCACTATTTATAGGGATTCGTGCCTGTCAGGTCGAGACGGCCGTCTCACCATTCGGGACGGCGGTCTTGACTTGCAAAAGTGGCGAGACCATCATCTCGTTTGGCGAGACGGCGATATCGACTTTCCCAGAAATGAGAAGGCCCTCTCGGCAAATGGGAGGGGGGTCTCGCCATTCGCAAGTGGCGAGACGGCGGTCTCGCCAAACGAGACGACAGTCTTGACTTGTTGGAATGGCGAGACGACGGTCCCGAAAGGCGAGACAGTGGTCTCGATCCCTAAAGGCGAAAATCCTTATGTTAATGTAGAAAATCCTTCCTATCCTATTATGGGGCCTAATAGTCTCTCCTAGTGGCTTTTTAGGCTTCATCCATCTTCGAATAGGAGGTCTTGTCTTTACTATGAGGCGGGGCAAGATTTGGGGTCTACAACTCCTAAAGGCGAAAATCCTTATTTTTGTACAGAAAATCCTTCCTACTCTAACATGGGCCGTAATAGTCTCTCCTAGTGGCTTTTTAGGCTTCGTCCATTTTCGAATAGTTGGTCTTCTGCTCTTATTATGAGGTTGGGCAAGATTTGAGGTCTACATTTTGTTTTTTGAGCATTTGTAATAGCCATCCAACTTTGTTGGTTGTCGGGGATTTTTGGTGAATGCCTTTTACATAGGCAAGAATCCGCTGGGAATTTGTTGATTTTGGTAACACCTCTGAGAAGGCAGATGTTTCGTTTGATTGTCTTCTCTCTTTGAAGGGAGAATGGTGGTTAATGCTTGGGAAGTTTTAGTTTCACCTTTTTCCGTGGTTTATTCTTTTTTCTCGCGATTTTGGATTTTGGCTTTTTCGGGATAGTGCGTAAGCCTTGTAGACCCCAAATCTTACCGCCTCTCTAATAAAGCCGAAGATAGCCCAATTTGTCAAGACTTTATTAAGTCCCTAGTAGCTTGTTCTAGGTTCCATTTAAGATAGGAATGGTTTTTAGAGGCATTAAAAATCGGGAAATCCGCCGGAGACAACAGATGGTTGTCCAGGACAAGCAGATGGCCGTCCTTGGCAACTTTTGGCCATGGACGACCGTCCACTAAGTCCAGACGCCCGTCCACCTTTTCCTGGTCCGGTTCCCTATAAATAGGAGCCTCATTTCTCCGAATTTTCACACCTTTTCACTCCTACCACTCTCTAGGAAGCCTTTTGGCACTTTAGAGTGACTCTGAGCATTATTCCAGAGTTTGAGTGAGCTTTTCGATTTCCATTAAAGTTGAAATCAGTAAAGGAAGTCTCCTTTTGAGACGTCCGACCCTAGATAGAGTGACTTTTCTTGATTTTGCGGGAGGAGCGTGCCTGTAGAGTGCGGGGAATGCCAAAAAGTTTCCTCAAGTTTTCGAAGATTTAATTTAAAAGCTTGCTTTGGAGGTTCCTTCTCTATTCTCTGTCTCTTTCACTGCTTTCTTTATCGCTTTATTTGTGTGCATTAGATAATAAGGCCATGTAGATATTTAAATTCTGCAAGTAGATAAAATAATAGGGTAAAAGCATAATTTCTTTAAGTGTTTATTTTCTAAGTTAGTCCATCATAGGGAACTCGATAGGGGCGTTGTGGGGTGCTAAAACCTTCCCCACACGTAACTAACTCCCTTACCCGACTCTGGCTGTAATGGCCAAAGTTGGTTTTTTCTAAAACCACTGCCTTCTTCTTTTTCTTTTCCTTTTTAAGTATTTAAGGTTAAAACACTGATGGCGACTCCTTGAACCTATTCGAAAACCTCGCCTTTAGGTCCAACCCGGTTATCGGACAGCTTAAAGGCGTTGAACCATTTATTTCAAAAAACGCGAGTCATATCAAAACCATCGCGTCGCTCCAACCACCTCTTTTGACGGCAGTGACAGATGGCGACTCCGCTGGGGAAGCTAGAGAGTTGATCGCATTTAGTGATGGACTAGTTTAGGAAATAAAAACTAGAAATTACGCTTTGACCCTTTCTTGCTTTTATAACATGCTTTACTGTTTGGCTTTAATAATTGTTGTATGCTTATTTTCTGCAATTGTCTGAAACAAACTGTACACAAACCCTTGCACACTATAGTCCCTCTATACCCGGGGGCAAGAGAGAATACACATAGGGAGTGGGTGGCAGGTATGACCGACCATGGTAATGGCCATAGTGCCAGCAGGTCGTTGTCGGAAACCACCACTCAAGGTGATAACCTTCTTTTCTTGGTCTAAGAGCGTCGACATGGACATCCGTGCACGGTTCAAAGACTAGGAGATTGAAGGGTCCCTATAATGGGGGCACCTTGGGGGCCTGGTCTTGGTGAGAACAGTTAGAACCTACCTTTGCCAATGCACTTTTCTGCAGGAAACCCCTACCTCGTAATTAAACGTCACTCTGTTCGCGGATGAGTGAATTGTTTGTGCATTTGTTTGTTGCATTTGATTGTTGCATTTGATTGTTGCATAACATAATCATATAAAAAAAATATAAAACAAAATCTCAGAAATATTTTCACAATAAACACCCTTATCTCGGACAGTCTGCCTTTTAGCTAGCCTGGTTTCAGGTTCTTTGTAAGCTAAGTAGCCACACAGTTCGACTGATCGGAGCCGTATCCGGTCAAATAAATGTGATTATATGTAGTACTAGGCAATAGACTCCTAGGTCGTCTCCCAAGGACTATTAGTTTCAATCAAAGATTTACACATCAAATAGATAAAACAATAATGGGGGGGGGGTTGCAGAATTTCGAATGATTAACAGCTAAATGGTAGTAGAAACAGCTTGGCTCCTTGATTAGATTTCAAGTCTCTTATCCCTGGTTAACAACAAATTCTCTGCCCTACTTAACCTTGTTCCATCCAACACCAATCCACTAAGCGGAGATTGATCAGGACTTCCCTACACGATTAAGTAACATGCAGAACAAATTATCTCAGCCCACAAAATTAAGTAAACTATGGAAACTGAAGTTACAGTTCACACACAACCCAAGCTCATTAAGCATCAACGTAGATTGAATGCAACTTGTGGGACAATATATTGGAAAGCCAAATAGAACAGAGATCAATTATCATGAAACTCAATATCCTCAAAGAGAATTGTCATCTGTTCAAGGAGCCAACCTTAAGGGGTGTAGCCTTCCATTAATTCGAAAATGCAGCAGAAAACATAAAAACAAAATCTAGTGCATAAAAGAAGAAGAACAAAACGTAAAATACCAAATGATGGATGTTTTCGTGAATCTAATCCCAAGAAAGAGCAAAAAGAATCTCAGAAAATGTGGTGGTTGTCCATTAACACGAAATTATAATTGAAATACAAGATGGAACAACAAAATAGCAAAATGGATTGCAGCAGAAATTTAAATGCAAGATTAGGCTGAACTGAACTACACAAATGAAAATTGCAATAGAAGTGAAAGAATGTAAACTTTCATGGCAGCAGAAAACGAAATAGAACCATGTTCATCCATCAATGAGCCTTGAGCAATCCAAATTAAAATGCAGAGAAACCAATATGAAACAAACGTAAACAGAACTACAGTGGCTGCCTGTCTCCTCCTCATGCTGCTCCTCTAAAAATACCAGCCTACCCTAACCCTAGAGTCCCCTAGGAATGGGCCCAAACTGGCCCACACGGGATTACACATCAAACAAACCCTAGCTGACGTGGCAATCATTAATATGATGTGGAAATAGCAGCTGACATGGCAGGTGACATGGCAGTGACATGGCAATGATGTGGAAACTCTCTTCATCTCAATATTAATGTCCATGCTCCAAAATTGTTTCACCAAAAATACCTAAAAATAAATAGAAACGAAAATTAGACCAATTAATGCTAAATTAAGCAAAATTTGGAATAATGGCCCAATTAAGCCCAATCAATGAAAATGCACTAATAATAGACAATTAAACACAATGCACCAATTAAGATAAGTACAGAAAGATAAGAAAATGCGGGAAAATAATGGCTCATCACCGACAGAAGAGATAAGGGATGCTAAAACTTTTCTTTCGCAATAACCATTTTTATCTCGGACAGTCTGCCTTTTAGCTAGCCTGGTTTCAGGTTCTTTGTAAGCTAAGTAGCCACGCAGTCCGATAGAAGAGATAAAAGGTTTTAAAATAAATAAATCAAATAACTACCATAATGAAAGGAAATGGGGCCTTTTTCATGGTGTTAAGCATCGAATCCATCATCCATATAGGTAGTTTCATTATTCTTCGGAAAATACAAAAAAAAAAACATCACGCACCATGTAGAAAATAAACACATGATAATGTTTAAAAAACAAACAATTTCATGCATACGAAAAGATCATACTCATAACATGCATTTTCTTTCATTTCTAGAAAAATGGAGGGATCAGGCAGTAGACAATTGGGAAAACTGGATATTCCCCGTTACCGTGTCGAGAGGTTGGAGCAGTTATGCATGCTAATGTCGGCGGAAGTTCAATCCGACTTCGAGAGATCTTACAGACGGATCTTGGACCTCTTGAAAATATGTGTTGACCACGTGTTAGTCAGAGTCTTGATCCACTTTTGGAGCTCTAGACTGCATTGCTTCGAGTTCCCTCAGTTTGATTTGGTTCCGATCGTGGAAGAGTACGAGCTTATGATCAAATGACCCAAGTCAGTTGGGGTCTACATTAGCTAGGGGGCTTACATCTCGGTAAACAAGGTCGCTCACCTTATCCGATTACCACTTCCACAGCCTGCCCTGAAGGGAAAAGGGGGCATTCAGGGGTGGAAGATCTCACTTTTAGAGGACCACTTATCCTCTCTGGCTGAAAAAGGAGATTGGCCCACATTCAACAAGACTCTAGCACTAATTATGTTTGGGACCTTTTTATTCCCTTTGCATAACGACGCCGTAGATCACGCCGCAATGGATGCCTTCTTTGCCTGGGACGTACATTTGAAAAGTCTCGTGCCTGCGCTTCTTGCCAACACCTTGTTGTCAGTAGAATTTTGTCGTCATAAGCAAGGAAAACACTTCGTTGTTGTTCTACATTACTGTTTGTTTGGGGCATCACTCACTTCTATGCCTCAAGTCACATGGGAGCATTCCCCGATCCTTTGAGGAGCTTCTCAAAGATCCCCCTCCGCCATCGTAGCGCCATGGAGTGGAAGAATGAGTTGGAGCACTGGAACATAGATGACATATCTTGGGCATGTCCTTGTTTCTGACCCGTACCCGTTCTTATCCAATGCGGAGATCACCCCAATGTACCCTTGTTGGGCCTTAGGGGTTTCATAGCTTATTCCCCGAAGATAGCTATGAGGCAGCTTATGAGGACCCAGACCACGCCAACACAGGAAGAAATCGGGGGATTGTGTTTCTTCTGCAGTTCTAGCAACTTCAAGAATGCTCCCGCGATCCGAAGAGCATGGGAGAAACCAGTCTACTTAGGGGATGAAGAGCTTGGCAGGTCTCGAGTAGCTGTTTCTAGTGACTTTGAGGAATGGAGGAAGAATAGAGGGGTGCCACATCCACCCGCTCCATCCCCTTCGCCATCAGTAAATACAGAACTACGAACCCGAGTCGACGCCTTGACCCAAAGGATAGAAATTATGGGAGCCCAATTGAGGGGCCTTGAGGAGAAAGAACAAGAATCTATCCTTACCATTGACGATCTGCAAAGGCATTGCAAGAAGAAAGACCAAGAGATAGAGCGTCTCAAGGACCAGTGTGCTGACTCCAACGAAGAGGTTGTCCGAGTATCTAAAGTTTCTAGAGCAAGCTCGAATAATCAAATCCAGGAAATGATAGCCAAATTAGCACACCTTGAGGCCAAATTTGCAAAGCAGGCACAAGCAACCAAGATGATGCAACAAGACCTTGAAAGGACTTGGTCTGAAGCACAACGAAGGAGGGAGGCCGCCCAAAGACTTAACAGGGACTTGGCTGAGCTACGATGCAAGGAGAGAGACGGATTAGCTCAGTACGGCCAAATTCTGCAAGAAAGAGACCGAGCCCTTGAGAAACTTGATGACATATAGGCCTTCGTCGTCCATCAAGAGGAAAAGATAAAAGAGGCTCAAAAATACAGTGAAGATATGAGTCAGGCAGTCCATCGACAGTCTGAAGCACTTACTCGTCATGTATGGGAAGCCGAAGGGGAATTACAGAGAAACCAGAACCCGCATGTGGGTTTCTTTAGGCTTTTTTGTCTCTGCCAAAATGTGCTTTGTAGCATGGTCTAGGGGAATGTACACTTTTTCTGGATAAATAAAATCACATTTTGTTTATCTATACAACTGTTTATTGCATTCATCTTGCATTCATTCACATATCTCTCCTTGCTTTAAATTAATAAGATAATAAAAAGGAAAGGTTAACTGATGTGCTTTCATAAATCAGAAGAATGGAAAGGAAACCACTCATCATCAGTCTTTCCTCAACTGTTGAGCCACCTAGAACGGACAATAAACCTCAATCGCTGGTTATCGCGATCAATAAAGAAGAGGGGGCTAGGACACCGCTGCGATTATTTATGCCTTGTCCTTTCCCCTACGAATCAAATAAAGTTGTACCATGGAAATACGCAGTAAACGAAGATGTTTCCAATATAGACGGTATTGGGGGCATGACTAGAAGCGGGCGAATCCACTCTCCCAAGGAGTCACAAGAAGACGCCCCCAAAAATAAAGGAAACAATAAAGAAACTGAATAAGAAAACAAAGAAGAATCCAAGGAGGAAGCAGACGAGTTACTCTAGTTCATAAAGCAAAGTGAGTACTCCATCATAGACCAACTCAACTGCATGCCCGCAAAGATAACTTTGTTATCTTTAATAATGAGTTTGGAACCACACCGGAATGCGCTGCTGAGGGTCTTGAATGAAGCCTACGTGTCACACACCATATCCCAAGACAAGTTTGAAGGAATCATTGGGAATATCACAGCTAGTGATCATCTTACCTTCACCAATGAAGAACTCCCCCCTGGAGGGTCAAGCCATAACAAGCCTTTACACATATCTGTCAAGTGTAGAGAATATCTCATTGCCAAAGTCCTTGTGGATAATCGGTCATCCCTGAATATCATGCCTAGGTGCATGCTTGACAAATTGGCAATACAAGGAGTCCATATGCGCCCAAGCAACACCGTCATTCGAGCCTTCGATGGATCAAGACGTGAAGTAGTGGGGGAAATCAACCTACCAATCTGGGTAGGTCCCACTATCTTCAATGTGGACTTCCATGTGATGGACATCACTCCTGCTTACAGCTACCTCCTCGGCAGACCTTGGATTCATGACGCCAAAGCGATCCCTTCAACGCTCCACCAAAGAATCAAATTTGTGGTAGGTGACAAACTAGTCACAATTCAAGCCGAAGACGACATCTTGATCAGCAATTCGTCTACCCTACCCTATGTGGATGTAGCTGAAGAAGCTCTTGAAACATCCTTTCAAGCGCTAGAGATCACCAATGTTGAAAGACTTCCCAACAACATGAGGGTGGCACATATGATGACAAAGTATGGGTACTGCCCAGGCCAGGGACTCGGCAGGAATTCCCAAGGAATAAGGGAGCCACTAGATTTCAAGGACAATCCTTTGAAGCACGGTCTAGGGTACAACCCTACTACAAGAAGAAAGGGAAAGTCTCCCCTCCCCCCATTGAATCAGATCTTCCGAAGCAGAGGGATACAAACGTCAAGAGCGACTTTAGTCATTAGGTGTTCTTCTTCCATTTTTTAAAGGAATGTAAACCCAATGACTATTAGAGATTACTCCCCGGGGCAAGCCCGACCCCTGGGCATTTTCAGGGCACATATTACCCTTTTAATCATACAAGAATACATTTCTTACTATCTGTTTCTTTTCTTACTATTCATGTCTATGCCTCATTAATAACCATGTTTAAGCAAACGTTTCTAAAAGCCGTCTAAAATTTGAGAGCGCACCATTAGCAAAGAAACAAAATAAACCGTCACTGATTGATTAGGAACGCAAAGAAACAAAATCCACGTATGGTTGGGTAGACAGTCCACTGATCAAGATATCATCTTCTGCTTGGACTGTGACCAGTTTGTCATCTACTAAAAACTTGACTTTCTAATGGAGCTTTGAAGGTACTGCCTTAGCGTCGTGAATCCAAGGTCTGCTAAGGAGACAACTATATGCTGGAGTTATATTCATCACGTGGAAATCGACGTTGAAGATAGTGGGACCTATTTGGATTGCCAGATTGATTTCTCCCACTACTTCTCGTTTAGATCCATCGAAGGCTCGAACGATAGTGCTGCTTGGGCGCATGCGGGTTCCTTGGATGGTTAGCTTGTCGAGTGTGCATTTGGGCATCACATTCAAGGATGACCCGTTATCCACAATAACTTTGGCGATGAGATATTCCTTGCATTTGATGGAGATATGCAAGGGCTTGTTATGGCTTGACCCTTCAGGAGGTAGTTCTTCATCTGTGAAGATGAGGTGATTGCTGGTCGTGATGTAGCTGACGATCCTCTCAACTTTTTCTTGGGATATTGTATGAGGTACATGTGTTTCGCTCAAGACCTTCATCAGGGCATTTCTATGCGATTCCGAACTCATCATTAGCGATAACAAAGTTATCTTTGCAGGTGTGATTGAGTTGGTCAATGATGGAATACTCGCTTTGCCTTATAAATTGGAGTAACTCATCAATCTCCTCCTTGGATTCTTTATTTTCTTTTTCTTTGGTCTATTTATTATTCCCTTTATTGTTGGGGGCATCTTCTTGTGACTCCTTGGGGGAGTAGATTCTTTCGCTTCTTGTCATGCCCCCAATGCCGGCTATATTGGAGATGTCCTCCTTAATGGGTGAAGATTCCCCGTATCTCCATGGTACAACTTTATTTGAATCATAGGGGAAAGGATGAGGCACAAATAGTCGCAAAGGCATCCTTGCCCCCTCCTCTTTATTGACTTTGATGACCAATGACCGAGGTTTATTGTCCTCTTGGGGTGGATTGACCGTTGGGGAGAGCTTGATTACGAACAATTTTCTCTCCATCTTTCTGATTGTGGAAGACATATCTGTTAATCATTCATTTTTATTATCTTATTTATTAAAAGTGAAGGAGGGATGTGAAAGTATGCAACTTATGAATGAAATGAATGCAAGTAGACAATTGTTGAATAAACAAAAGGAATTTTTTTATTTATAGAAGGTGTATATTCCCCTATACCATGCTACGAAGCACTTTATGACAGAAACGGAAAAGCCTAAAGAAACCCACAGGCGGGTTTTGATTTCTACGTAATTCCTCTTCAGCTTCCCATACGTGATGAGCGAGTGCTTCAGACTGCTGGTGGACCGCCAGGCTCATATCTTCACTATACTTTTGAGCCTCTTTTATTTTCGCCTCTTGATGGATGACCAAGGCTTGTAGATTGTCGAGTCTCTCAATGGCTCAATCTCTTTCTTGTAGAACCTGGCCATACTGAGCTAACACATCTCTTTCTTTGCAGCATAGCTCAGTAAGGCTTCTGTTAAGTCTCTGGGTGGTCTCCCTTCCTTGACGTATTTCAGACCGAGTCCTTGCGAGATCTTGTAGCATTCCCTTGATCGTCTGAGCATGTTTTGCGCATTCAGCCTCAAGGTGTGCTGATTTGGCGGTTATTTCTTGGAGTTGATTATCCGAGTTTATTCTAGCAATCTTGGATGCTCGGATAACCTGCTCACTGGAATCGGCACATTGGTCCTTGAGGCGCTCTATCTCTTGATCTTTCTTCTTGCACTGCCTTTGTAGACCATCAATAATAAGGATAGATTCTTGCTCTTTTTCCTCAAGGGCCCTTATCTGGGCTCCCATGATTTATATCCTTTGGGTCAAGGCATCGACTTGGGCTTGGAGCTCTCCACTGGCTGATGGTGCAGTAGGTGGGGTGGATGGTTGTGACATCCCTCTACTTCTCCTCCATTCGTCATAGTCACTGAAAACAGCTACTCGAGCTTTGCCTAGCTCTCTATCTCCCATAAATACTGGTTTCTCCCATGCTCTCCGTACGGCAAGTGAGTTTGCAACATTGCATGGGTCTCCGAAGAAACACAGTCCTCCGAGCTCTTCTCGTGATAGTGCGGTTTGGGTTTAGGGTTTTGGGTGCCAGTGCAATCCCGGTTACTTCTTCGTGAAGGCCCTCAAGGATTTTGGGTGCCGCCCTGTGGGAGCCATCCTCATGGCTCCTCTCATCACCCCACTAGCTGAGAAGTGGGGTTGCCAAGGCGGAGAGAGCATCTCCTCCGATCTTCGACCCGAGTCTATGAACGAGTCCAATCTTGTCAGCATGGGGATGCTGATCTGTCAAGGATCCTGGTTGGCCCTCCACCCCTTGCTAGCCATGACCCTAGACCTCCAAGACCTGGCGCTGCTCCGACAAGAACATCTCGGCTCAGTCCGAATCCAGGAAGAGTTTCAAAGACATGTATCGGCAGTTCCCTCCTCCCGGATTATCTCTGGGCTCGAGTCCGCCGCCATCTTAGGGATATTACCCCAAATAATTGCTGAAATAAAATCTTATCATAAATAAAATTCCTTTTATTCATTTTTGCTCTCTTTTCGAAAAAGTCAACGTAACGAAAAAAGATTAAAAATAATAAAAGACTTACGCTTAGTCTCGAAAAAGCCAAAATCCAAAAATCGCGAGAAAAAAGATAAAACCGCGGAAAAAGGCAGGATTAGAGTCAAAGCGATATATTGAGCAAGAATTTTTTCGACAACCAACAAAGTCGAACTACAAAGCAAGAATCCCCGACAACCAACAAGCTGGATGACCACTGGAAGAGTTGAAATAATCCCCGGCAAAATCGGATAACTACTCCAGAACAAATATCAAAAAGCAAGAGAAAGCATCCTTCAAACATCGGCGCATGAGCTAGAGAAGTAAGTCGCCACCACCAACAGTCCAACAAAGTGGACTCAACATCAGATGGGGGTGTATACTCATCAGGCCTTACAAAAGGGGGCTTACCACTTCTCAGATGAGTATACACCCCCATCTGGTGTTGAGTCCACTTTGTAGGACTGCTGGTGGTGGCGGCTTACTTCTCTAGCTCATGCGCCGATGTTTGAAGGATGCTTTCTCTTGCTTTTTGATATTTGTTCTAGAGTAGTCATCCGGTTTTGCCGGGAATTATTTCAACTCTTCCAGTGGTCATCCGACTTGTTGGTTGTCAGGGAGTCTTGCTTTGTAGTTCGACTTTGTTGGTTGTCGAAAAAATTCTAGGTCAATATATCGCTTTGACTCTAATCCTGCCTTTTTCCGCGGTTTTATCTTTTTTCTCGCGATTTTTGGATTTTGGCTTTTTCAAGACTAAGCGTAAGTCTTTTTTTTCTTTTTAATCGTTTTTCGTTACGCTGACTTTTTCGAAAAGAGAGCAAAAATGAATAAAAGGAATTTTATTTATGATAATATTTTATTACAGCAATTATTTGGGGTAATACCCCTAAGATGGCGGCGGACTTGAGCCGGGAGATGATCCGGGAGGAGGGAACTGCCGATACATATGTCTCTGAAACTCTTCTTGGCTTCGGACTGAGCCGAGATGTTCTTGTCGGAGCAGCGCTAGGTCTTGGAGGTCTAGGGTCATGGCTAGCAAGGCGTGGAGGGCCAACCGGGATCCTTGACAGATCAGCATCCCCATGCTGACAAGCATGGACCCGTTGATAGACTCGGGTCAAAGATCGGAGGAGATGCTCTCTCCGACCTGGCAACCCCACTTCTCAGCTAGTGGGGTGATGAGAGGAGCCATGAGGATGGCTCCCATAGGGCGGCACCCAAAATCCTTGAGGGCCTTCACGAAGAAGTAACCGGGATTGCACCGGCGCCCAAATTTTGGAAGAGGGTTCTTATGGAGTCGCCACCGATGTTTTTACCGAAAACATCAGAAAAAGAAAAAAAGAAGGCATTGGTTTTTAATAAAAACTAACTTTGGCCATTATAACCAGAGTTGGGTAAGGGAGTTAGTTACGTGTGGGGAAGGTATTAGCACCCCCACAATGTTAGAAATGTAGGCTGAGATCAAGAGGGGGGAGGGTGAATTGATTTTTGAAATATTTTCGCCATTTACAGATTATCTATTTCAAAGATTAAGAATTCTGACCAGTTCTTGAATCACACACAGCAAGCAATCAAAATAAAAGCAGTGACAGAATTAAAAGAGAGAAAGGTTTAGAAAGATACAACCAAGATTTGTACTAGTTCACCCAATCCCAGGGCTACGTCTAGTTTCCAGCCAAATTCCAGCTAGGTTCCACTAGATTGAACGTTTTACAGATTACAACTTTAATCCCACACTCAATCTACCACAAGAACCAAAATTCTAGTCCTTGCACCTAATCCTTCACCAAGAACCAAATTCCAGTTCTTGACCAACCCTGCAGCCAAATTCCAGCTACAGAAACCAGTGCCCACAATTCCAGGCACCCACAATATAGTAAAGAAAGTAAAGAAACAAAGAGAAGAAACTAGAACACCCAAACCAGGTTTATGCAGCTCTGCAGAATGAGTTTCTTCTCCAAAAGAATGCAAATTTTGCCTCAAGAAAGAACTTCTATGAACTTCACAAAACTAGCGCGATTCTCTCTTGAAAGTAGCACTTATGATTGCTTGATTGATTGCCAAAAGATGTGTTTTAAAAGGTTCAAGCAATTCTGTTTTTATAGAAGATTTTCCAAATTGCTGGTTTATTTAATCTGTTAAAATAATCTTTTAATCTGTTAAAAGTCTTGTTTGAATCTGTTAAAACTTCTTTTAATCTGTTAAAATGTTCTTGATTATTTTCCAGATTTGTTTTAACTGATACGACAACTTTATATCAATTAAAACTCTTTGTACAAAATCTTCCAAATTGTTTTAATGGATTGTTTCGTCTTTCAATCGATTAAAATACTGCAAAACATTCTTATAAACTTTTCTAAGTGATTTTAACTGATAACAATCTATTTTAATCGATTAAAACACTTTGGAAAAAGTTCACTTAGTTATTTTAATCGATTGAATTGCATTTTAATCGATTATAATTCTGCCAAAAGATTTCATAAAACTTTCTAAGTTATTTTAACTTATAGCAAGCTTGTTTTAATTTGTTAAAACATTCTAGAAAAACCTCTTAGTTGTTTTAATCGATTATTTCACATTTGTATTGATTAAAATACTGACAGAACAACTTTCAAAACACTTCAAGTTATTTCAATCGAGTATTTCGAGTTTGTATCGATTAAAATTCTACCAGAACACTTTTCAAAATATTCTAAGTCATTTTAATCGATTATATCAATTCTATATCAGTTAAAATACTGGCAGAAGGTTTTCAAAAATCCTTGTAATGAAAAAAATCGATTATTTCGAAAACATATCAGTTAAAAACATGTTACAAAAGTGTTAAGAACATTTTAGTTGATAAAGCTTATATACTATTAGTTAAAATAGTTAATTAAAAACCTTTTAACAAAATACTTTGTTTTTAACCGTTTAAACATTTTTTAGAGGCATTTGCAAAATCTTTTAAATGAAGAAACCTCATGCAGCAGAGAGATAAAATTGATTATACCTAAGTAAAGATGCAGACTCACTAACCACACTACCCTTTTATCTAAGTGACCTTTGACTGTCACAAAGTAGCCTTTGACTTCATTTTTTACTTCATCAAATCAACAAGATCTTTGCTAAAGTAATTCAATAAGATCTTCATCACTTTCAGTCTCCCCCTATTTGATGAAGACAAACACCTCTTTGAATAATAACTCTGCAGAAGAAGTCACTTGAATATATAGATTAGTGAGTAATCAAAATACTAATCATTTTCCCATTTCTCCCCCTATATTGCTACTCCCCCTTAATAAGGAAAATCAATTATAAAAGCAAAAGCAATTATTTCTCCCCCTTTTGACTTCATAAAAAATAGGGAACAGAGGAACAAAACAAATACTATGCATGGTATGTATCAAAATTTAGATTTTTAAAACAGAAAAAAAAAATTTGAACAAGATACAGTACTCATACAATGACCAATCAAAGTTGATTCAAACTTATCTTCATTAACACGTTTGTAATGAATACAATTAACACGTGTAAAGATAAGGGAACCATGCTTTAGTAGCATGTTACAAGAACAACCATTAACTAAAGCCTTTAATTTTTCTTTCCAGAGTAATAATCAATTAAAAACAGGACACAATCGATTAAAATGATCTTGTTACTGGTTATAATCGATTAAAATAATGTTTTAATCGATTAAAACAGTGATGAATTTTTAAATTTTGAAACATAAGTTGATTTAATCGATTAAATCGACATTTAATCGATTAAAACAGTAAGAAAAATGTTGTATAAGTGCTTTTAATCGATTTAAAGCTTGTTTTTATCGATTAAAACAACCAATTTTGAAAACTAAGTAATGTTGGATGCATCTAAAATGCCTAATTCAGTGCGAATTTTGTAAAAACGATCACGAGCAAGAGGTTTTATAAAAATATCTGCTAGTTGTTTTTCAGTTTCTATAAAGAAAATTTCACAATCACCTTTCAAAACATGATCTCTAATGAAATGATGTCTAATTTCTTTATGTTTTGTCCTAGAATGTTGAATTGGGTTTTTAGTTAACATAATGGCACTAGTATTATCACATAAGAGAGGAATTTTTCTGAGAATTAAACCATAATCCTCAAGTTGTTGTTTGATCCAAAGAGATTGAGCACAACAACTTCCAGCTGTAATGTACTCGGCTTCAGCTGTAGAAAGAGCAACACATGATTGCTTTTTACTATGCCATGAGATTAGACTGCTTCCAAGGAGATGACAGGTGCCACTGGTGCTTTTCCTATCAAGCTTACAACCTGCAAAATCTGAGTCCGAGTATCCAATTAAATTTAGTTTGGACTCACCAGGATACCATAACCCAACATTTAAAGTTCCTTTGAGATATTTGAGGATTCTTTTTGCAGCAGTAAGATGAGATTCTTTTGGTGCAGATTGAAACCTGGCACACATACAAACACTAAACATAATGTCAGGTCTACTTGCTGTTAGATATAGTAAAGAGCCAATAAGCCCTCTATATTTATTTTCATCAACAGGTTTTCCTTTTTCATCAGAATCAAGATAGCAATTTGTGGACATTGGTGTTGATGCTTCTTTGCACTGTTCCATCTCAAATTTATTTAAAAGTTCTGTGCAATATTTAGATTGATGAAGAAAACTTCCTCCTTGAAGTTGTTTAACTTGTAATCCAAGAAAGTAGTTGAGTTCCCCCATCACAGACATTTCAAATTCTCCCTGCATATCTTTGATAAAATCTTTACATAAAGACTCATTAGTGGCTCCAAATATGATGTCATCAACATATACTTGAACTAGAATTACATCATTATTTAATTTTTTTAAGAATAAAGTTTTATCAATCAAACCTCTTTGATAGCCCTTTGAAATGATAAAATTACTTAACCTTTCATACCATTGTCTTGGGGCTTGTTTGAGACCATACAAAGCTTTCTTTAATCTATAAACATATTCTGGATGAATATGATCTTCAAAACCAGGTGGTTGTGTAACAAAAACTTCTTCATTCAAGTAGCCATTTAAGAAAGCACTTTTGACATCCATTTGAAATAACCTGAAACTTTTTATTGAAGCATAAGCAAGTAAAAGTCTAACAGCTTCTAATCTAGCAACTGGAGCATATGTTTCATCAAAATCAATTCCTTCTTGCTGATTATACCCTTTAGCAACTAATCTGGCCTTGTTTCTAGTAATTATACCATTTTCATCCATTTTATTCCTAAAAACCCATTTTGTTCCTACAATATTTGCATTATTTGAATTTGGAATTAATTCCCATACTTCATTTCTTGTAAATTGATTTAATTCATCATGCATAGCATTAATCCAGTTATTATCCTTTAATGCATCAGATACGGGATTTGGTTCAATTTGTGATACGAAAGCCATGTGATTGCAAAATTTATTTAAAGATCTTCTAGTGGAAACTCCCTGATTTATTTCACCAATGATGTTGTCTATTGAAAGATTTCTTGGAGTCTTCCATTCTTTAGGCAGCTGCTCTTCAGATTCTTCGATATCTTCGGCCTGTTTTTGAAAAACTGTTGATTCTGGCAGTTTTAACTGATACATTTTACCAGTTAAAACATCATCTTCTGTACTATACTCAGAAATATTCTGCATACTTGGGTTAGTCTCATCAAATACAACATGAACATATTCTTCTACAGTATTTAGCCTTTTGTTAAAGATTCTATAAGCATGGCTATTCAATGAATATCCCAAGAAGATACCTTGGTTTGATTTGGAATCAAACTTTCCAAGATTTTCCTTTCCATTGTTTAAAACAAAAACCTTACTTCCAAATACTCTAAAATAGTTTATGTTAGGATTTTTACCTTTGTATAATTCATAGGGAGTTTTCTTAAGTAAAGGTCTGATTAAAACACGATTTAATACATGGCAAGCAGTACTAACGGCATCAGCCCAAAAATATTTTGGTAATGCTTTCTCATTAAGCATTGTCCTAGCTAACTCTTCAAGAGAATGATTTTTTTCTTTCAACTACACCATTCTGTTGAGGAGTTCTAGGAGCAGAAAAATTATGCTTAATACCTTGTTTATCACAAAATTTATTGAATTTTTCGTTTGAAAACTCTCCCCCATGATCACTTTGAATACAAGAGATGAAATAGCCTTTTTCATTTTGAATTTGTTTGGCAAATTTCTTAAACAAATGGAAAGTATCAGATTTTAATTTTAAAAATAATGTCCAGGTAAATCTTGAGTAATCATCTACTATAACCAGTGCATATAGATTTCCTCCTAAACTCATAGTTCTAGAAGGACCAAAGAGATCCATGTGCAAAAGTTCAAGAGGTTTAGAAGTTGAAACAATATTTTTCTGTGAAAAAGAATTCCTTACTTGTTTCCCCTTTTGACATGCATCACATACTTTGTCTTTCACAAACTTAAGTTTAGGTAAGCCAACTACAAGATCTTTAGAAATTAGTTTATTAAGGTGATTCATATGAATATGAGCTAACCTTCTATGCCACAACCAGGAATCATTCTCTTTAGAGATTAAGCAACAATTTTTAGCAAAATTAGTATCTAACATGTAAATATTGTTGATCCTCTTACCAGTAATCAGTACCTGTTCTGAATCTGATTTGATTATTTGACATTGATCTTGACGAAAGACAACTTTGTGTCCTTTATCACAAAGCTGGCTAATACTAATCAAATTATGTATTAAACCCTTAACATATAATACATTGTTAATAATACCTGATTCTGTGCAATTGATGTCACCTATTCTAAGGATTCTTCCTTTGTTATTATCCCCATAGACAACAGTCCCACCATTCTTTAGTTTTAAGTTGTAAAATTTTGTAATATCACCTGTCATGTGTTTAGAACAACCGCTGTCAAGGTACTAGAGATCTTCAGTTTGCTTTGCCTGAAAGAGAAATTAGTATAGTTGCAGTACAAACTGATACAGAATCGAAATAATCAATTAATTCTATACTGGAAGAAGAATTTTAATCGATTAATTTGACATTCAATCGATTAATTAAGTTCTGGAGAAAATATCTCAGAATAATAATCAATTTAATCGAGAAATAATCGGTTAAATGTATCCTTTTAATGATTTTAACTTATATAAATCATTTTTAATCGATTAACACAGTTAAACTAAATTCCTGAGAACATTTTAATCGATTGATTCATATTTCAATCGGTTAAAACTGTACGGATTACTTTTATGGTATTCTCTGTAAGTGATTTTAATCGATTAAAATTGTTTTATATCAATTAAAACATTCAGTTTATGAAACCAGAACCGAATTTGCTGTTTTGAACACCAAGGGACTTCCAGATTTTGTTCCTGCAAAATAGATTTAGCATATTTCTGGTACCCTTTTTATAATCACTAGGTCCAATCATGTTATTTGAAATGAATTTTTGGGAATCCATTTCATTCTACCTCTAGGAATAGCATATTTCTTGATTCTACAAAATTTCACAGAATGTCCTTTTTTCATACAGTAAAAGCATTTAATAAATGGAGACGAAACAAATTTACTATATGCAAAATAGTTTTTAAATGCTCTAGTTTTCTTTCCAACAAGAGGTGTAAAGACTATACCACCACGATCAATAACCAATTTTTGAGAATCAAGTATCATGTCAAGGCTAGTTTTTCCTTGTGCAAGTTTAGATGCAGTTTTTATTAAATATGTTAATTTCTCTTGTAACTCAGGACAATTTTTACAATCTTTATCATTACACATGCAATCAGAGTTATTACCTATTTCCAAATTTTCGTTCTTGGTTTCTTCATCAACTATTTTCTTTTCAAGAAGAGTGATCTTGTTTTCTAAAAAAACTATTCATGCTTTTTAATCTTTTGTTTTCAATTTCTAATTTCGTAGCTACTGCATGCATTTCATAGAAATCATCTTGTAATGAACTATAATTCATGGTAGTTGTTGAGTCAAAACTTACACTAGTCATTGGAGAATCTGAATTGACCTTCAAGCATATCTCTGTTGTTTCTTCATAGGCCATTTCAAGGGTTTTCCACATTTGTGCAGCAGTTTGACAATGTGCTATCCTGAAAAAATCATTTCTGTTAAGTGTAGATATGATAATATTCTTAGCAATACAATCATCTTGGATTAGTTTCTTTTCACAATCATTTAAGCTAGACCATTCTTTGTTAAAAACATAAGTTCCCTGTTCAATGATATTCCAAACATTTATACCAACAGATTTAATAAAGATCTTCATCCTAATCTTCCAAAAAGAGTAATCTGTACCACAAAACAGTGGAGGTCTATCAATACAAGCACCCTCAGAAAATTTATTTCCATCCATTTGAATCGAAAGACTTGAATAATTCTCAAGAACCTTGCTCTGATACCAATTGTTAGAAATGTAGGCTGAGATCAAGAGGGGGGGTGAATTGATCTTTGAAAGATTTTCGCAATTTACAGATTATCTATTTCAAAGATTAAGAATTCTGACCAGTTCTTGAATCACACACAACAAGCAATCAAAATAAAAGCAGTGACATAATTAAAAGAGAGAAAGGTTTAGAAAGATACAACCAAGGTTTATACTAGTTCACCCAATCCCAGGGCTACGTCCAGTTTCCAGCCAAATTCTAGCTGGGTTTCACTAGATTGAACGTTTTACAGATTACAACTTTAATCCCACACTCAATCTACCACAAGAACCAAAATTCCAGTTCTTGCACCTAAACCTTCACCAAGAACCAAATTCCAGTTCTTGACCAACCCTGCATCCAAATTCCAGCTACAGAAACCAGTGCCCACAATTCCAGGCACCCACAATACAGTAAAGAAAGTAAAGAAACAAAGAGAAGAAACTAGAACACCCAAACCAGGTTTATGCAGCTCTGCAGAATGAGTTTCTTCTCCAAAAGAATGCAAATTTTGCCTCAAGAAAGAACTTCTATGAACTTCACAAAACTAGCACGATTCTCTCTTGAAAGTAGCACTTATGATTGCTTGATTGATTGTCAAAAGATGTGTTTTAAAAGGTTCAAGCAATTATGTTTTTATAGAAGATTTTCCAAACTGCTGGTTTATTTAATCTGTTAAAATAATCCTTTAATCTGTTAAAAGTCTTGTTTGAATCTGTTAAAACTTCTTTTAATCTGTTAAAATGTTCTTGATTATTTTCCAGATTTGTTTTAACTGATACGACAACGTTTATATCAATTAAAACTCTTTGTAAAAAATCTTCCAAATTGTTTTAATGGATTGTTTCGTCTTTCAATCGATTAAAATACTGCAAAACATTCTTATAAACTTTTCTAAGTGATTTTAACTGATAACAATCTGTTTTAATCGATTAAAACACTTTGGAAAAAGTTCACTTAGTTATTTTAATCGATTGAAATGCATTTTAATCGATTATAATTCTGCCAAAAGATTTCATAAAACTTTCTAAGTTATTTTAACTGATAGCAAGCTTGTTTTAATCTGTTAAAACATTCTAGAAAAACCTCTTAGTTGTTTTAATCGATTATTTCGCATTTGTATCGATTAAAATACTAACAGGACAACTTTCAAAACACTTCAAGTTATTTCAATCGATTATTTCGAGTTTGTATCGATTAAAATTCTTCCAGAACACTTTTCAAAATATTCTAAGTCATTTTAATCGATTATATCAATTCGATATCGGTTAAAATACTGGCAGAAGATTTTCAAAAATCATTCTAATGAAAACAATCGATTATTTCGAAAACATATCAGTTAAAAACCTGTTACAAAAGTGTTAAGAACATTTTAGTTGATAAAGCTTATATACTATTAGTTAAAATAGTTAATTAAAAACCTTTTAACAAAATACTTTGTTTTTAACCGTTTAAACATTTTTTAGAGGCATTTGCAAAATCTTTTAAATGAAGAAACCTCATGCAGCAGAGAGATAAAAATGATTATACCTAAGTAAAGATGCACACTCACTAACCACACTACCCTTTTATCTAAGTGACCTTTGACTCCCACAAAGTAGCATTCGACTTCATTTTTGACTTCATCAAATCAACAAGATCTTTGTTAAAGTAATTCAATAAGATCTTCATCACTTTCACACAATTCCCCTTTCGGGTTCTCTATGGTAGGTTGGTTATTTTTTAAACAAACTTTTAAAATGACGCTTTTACCCCTTTTATTCGCGAAATTAAAAGATAATGACTACATGGCCCTAGTAGATATTGCACAAATTAATATAAGTAAAAAGACGATAAAGAGAGGGAGAGAGTGAAGAAACCTTTAGAGCAAGCTTTGATTAATTCTCTTTAGAAAATAGGGTGCATTTTGGCAACCCTTTGCTCTACAACGTCGACTTTTCTCTCTTACGACGCTATAAAAACTCTCTAAGAACACTCAGAAAACTCCGGAAATGCTTCGGAGGGGCTCTAGGAGAAGAATTTTGAGAAATGCTGCAAGGAAAGGAGGAAGATTGTGTGAAAAGAAGGGGAGAGTGCCCCCCTTTTATAGGGATTCGCGCCTGTCAGGTCAAGACCGTCGTCTCGCCTGGCAAGGTCGAGATGACCGTCTCACCATTCGGGACTGCGGTCTCATTTTTTACAAATGGCGAGACGGTCGTCTCACCAATTGGGATGGCGGTATTGACCTGTCAAATGGCGAGAGGGCCGTCTTGCCAAACGGGAAGGTGGTCTCGCCATTAGCAAGTGGCGAGATGGCGGTCTCGCCAAATGAGACGGCGGTCTCGCCAAACAAGACGGCGGTCTCGCCCTTTGCTGATGGTGAGAGTCGACCTTCTAGGTTGAAATCCTTATTTTTTCTGTACAAAAAACCTTCCTACTCTAATATGGGGCCTATTGGTCTATCCTAAGGACCTTTTAGGCCTTGCCCATCTTCGAATCGGAGGTCTTCTGCTTTTTATTTTGAGGTCGGGCAAGATTTCGGGTCTATAGCTACCCCCCCTTCACCTGACTAGCCGACTATTGGCTCAATATGCCAAAAGGATCGGTTGGAGGGTGAAGGAGTTAACCCTCTTGCCCGGTTGTTCTGTAGTTGGTTGTGGTAGCCGACCTTTTGGACGAAAAATGTGTATGCTTCCGGGGTGCTTCTTGTAAGAATTAATGGTTGAGTTCAAGAGGGGGGGTGAATTGAACTTTTGAAAACTTTTTCGAAAAACACTCTTTCTTTTGGAAGAATGATTAAACTTTATCCAATCTTTTGTTAGGCAGATTTGATTTTAAACAAAGCAAGAATATGAGCAAGATTTGAAAAGAGATGAAAGCAGAAATTCAACACAAGAGTTTATACTAGTTCACTCTTTCACATAGCTACGTCAAGTTCTTGACAAATCTGCCAAGTTCCACTAATTCCAAGTGAAAAATACAAACCAGTAGATATACACCAATCTACCCCAAGAACTATCTTACAACACCACAAGATAGACTCTTGAATTAACCACCCAGTAACCAAACCCAGTTACTGTAATCAGTGCAGATTCAAACCCAATCTACACAATTTAACCTTTGTACAAGTATGAAAAGAATAAACCTGGACTTCAGCTTTAACAATATAGAAGTCCAGAAGCAATTTCCCACTTAGAACATTCACTCTTGATGAACTTTCAACAATCTTGATCTAAACGCCTTATGATATGAAAAGTTTTATAAATGCACAAAGAAAGGCACTAATATGATAGCTCTAAGATTGCTTTCAAAATGATTTTTGGATTGTATGTTGTCAACAGAGAAACCAAAACTGTATTTATAGAGTAAAAAGTGAGAAACTGATAGATTCAATCAATAAAAATGATTTGGAGTAGCAGATGACCGATCAGAATACCCTTATGATCGATCAGAACTAGGTATGATCGATTAGAATCGAGTTGTGATCAATCAGAGTATTTTTCAATCGATTAAAATGACGATTCAATCGATTGATTTTATTTAAAAGCTAATTCAATCGGTTGATTCGAGTTTTCAATGGATTGAAACAGTTTAGAAAAAATGATAGCTCTCTCTTTCAACAGATTAAAATATATTTCAACAAATTGAAATCCTGTGATGCTTTAGAATGAAAAAATGATCTCTCTGTTTCAACAGATTAAAATATATTTCAACAGATTGAAATTGCGAAACCTTTAATATGGACAAATCATTAAGAACATTTTAACCTATTGTTTCTGTGATTCAATCAATTAAAATTTTGACAGCATATGAACATTCCTATTTTAAGTGATTTTAACAGATTGAAATTTCTTTTTAACAGATTGAAAAACTCAGTTTGTTCTTTTAATGCTAAAAGGTTGGTTTTTCATGCAGTAAAATAAGTTCAATGAGATGCATCATTTAAAGGCGCTTATCACAAGATCTATTGAACTATCAAGAGATTAAATTCTAAACCTATAACCTATCTATCTACACACCCACAAAATAAACTCTCTAAATTCTATATGTCTTCATCAAATCCAACAAGTGCTTCAATCTCCCCCTATTTGATGGAGACAAATAACCACTGCACCTGCACAAAGAAATAACAGAACAGAGACATATATGATTTTGTGATGTGTGTGTAGTGTCAGTTATAAGCAAATACTTCTCCCCCTATTTGACTTCATCAAACAGTGTTTTAATTACAGTCCAGAAGTACCAAATAGGTACCAAAAAAAAAAATCAAGTGAACAAATGCATTAAAACGAAACTTCATTCATCACCATCCCAGGGACCCTGATTGAATTGGAGGTCTCCAATTATGTTGAAGATATCCTCCAGTTGATTATCAATATGCTGAAATCTGGCAATGGAGTCTTCATAGAGTCGATGCTGACGAGTTTGCAGAGCAAATGTCATCTCCATGTGCCTTCTCTGATTTGTTTGCATTTCATTCATTTGACGCAACATAGTCCGTTCGAATTGCGAAAGAGGCGTGCCACGGTCAGGTTGTGGTATATAAGGAATCACTTCCAATGGAGACTGCTCTTCCATAACATCTTCCATAGGATCTGTTTGTCTTGCTTCAGCAGCACTCGGAGCACCAGTATTCTCATCTTCTTCCTCTTCTTCTTCTTCTTCTTCTTTCCCAGCTTCTTCTTTCGAAATCCAATCACCATCAATCTTGATGAATCCCATTTTATGAAGGATGGAGTTGTTAACTTCATTTGTGGGGCGAATGGTTTCGGCCAATTCTCCTTCCAAGTCAATACCAAAATGAGTCAGAAATTTAGAGACCAAGATTGCATAAGGAAACCTAAAATCACTTAGCCTTTTCGCTTTGATCATATGGTCCTTGATGACAAATACCCAGTTTACTCTGATTTTGTGATGGATATAGTACATCAGCACTAAATCGCCTTCATTTAGTACTGCATGATTGCTCCCCCTAGGAGTAAGCTGCCAGGCCACTAAAAATGCAAGAACTCTTTCTTCAAGTTTCAACTTTCCAGTGTTGAAGGAACTCACAGAGTCACGCTTATTTCTCAAACACGAGCGAAAGTATTGAACTTTGTTTAATTCGTCCACATTAGAGGTATATCCTTTAGTGACTTTCACTCCTTCATCCTTGAGTCCAGCAACATCTTTCCAGACTGTGGGAGTAACCTCTATTTCCACTCCTTTAACTTGAGTTCTGAGTGTAGAGCCTTCAAATGACAGATTAGTGAAGAAAACTTTGATAAGGTCAGGATAGATTTTACCATTGAGCTCAAGGAACTTCTGAAGCTTCTGGTGTTGCAGCAGCTTCCGAACACCTCTGAATCCTTCAGTATCCAACCACGAGAATTTCAGAACCTTGGGAATATTAATTTGTTTCCTGCTCATTTCATGAATGAATAAGTCCATCTTTTCTTGGTTCCCATTGAACCAGGATTCAATCTGCCCTCCTCCTGAGGTTCCTTGCACATCAGTTGAGGATTCTCCTTTGCTGAACTTCTTCCTCCCGGATTTGGTGCGCTTCAACATTTTGTTTTGAGAGATGAACCGAAAAACAGAGAAGAGAGAATTTCAAGGAGAGAGTACAAGATTTTCGAATCAATATTTCATGCTAAGAGGAAATGAGACTCTTCATCTGCTTTTAATAGTTAAGTTTTGTCTCTTTGTGAATTACTATTGTTCTGCTCTATGCATCAGAGAGGGTAAAGGCAGAGAGAGAGAAAGAGAGAGCTGTTACTGCTACACTCGATTACCTTCACATCTGATTTCCAATCACAGTCATTCAGTTTTTATTGGATAACTATTGTATTAAAGAGAGTAGCTGAAGTTGTTCCCAGTTGTAAAGGCACTCAACTCAATCTGCAATAAGTGATTAGAGGCAACGCATCCACTACTAACCCTAGAAGAAATTAACCAATTGATTTTCCATAAAATCAATTGATTTTCAATTACAGATGTAGATGCAGATCACCACAAGTAAAATAAATCAATTGAATCGAAGATTTAATCGATTGATTTGTAAAAGTAAAACATGCAGAGTATCAAAAGTGAATTAAATCGATTGAACTGAAGATTTAATCGATTGTTTTGTAAAAGAAAAGCATGCAAAACAACAAAGTTAGTGAAATAAATCGATTAAAAACTTATTTAATCGATTAAACTGGTAATGCATCATGAACAGAGATTGAGAATCAGGAAATCAACAGATTATTTTGCAATTTCAATCGATTAAAACACATAATTTCATAATTTTCAGTCAATTTAATCGATTGAACATGTTATCAACCTGTTAAAAAGCACAATATCATAATAAAGAATCAATTATTCAATACTAGATATATCCAGAATTCCTAATTCAGTTCTAAGCATATTAAGTCTATCTCTAGGGAGTGGTTTGGTGAACAAGTCAGCTAATTGTTTCTCAGTTTCAATGAATAAAATTTCACAATCACCCCTAGATACATGTTCTCTAATAAAGTGATGTCTAATTTCAATATGCTTAGTTCTAGAGTGTTGAATAGGATTCTTAGTTAGATTAATCGCACTAGTATTATCACAAACCAAAGGTACCGTGTTGAGAAATACTCCATAATCTTTCAATTGTTGTTTAAGGTAGATACTTTGAGCACAACAACTCCCTGCTGCTATGTATTCAGCTTCTGCAGTTGAAAGAGCTACACATGCTTGTTTTTTGCTGTGCCATGATATGAGACTGCTTCCCAGTAAATGACATGTACCAGAGGTACTTTTTCTATCCAATCTACATCCTGCAAAGTCAGAATCAGAAAATCCAACAAGTTTAAGAGATGCACCTTCAGGATACCATAGTCCAACATTAATGGTTCCTTTAAGGTACTTGAGAATCCTTTTAGCCGCGGTGAGGTGAGATTCCTTTGGATTTTCCTGAAATCTAGCACAAAGACAAACACTGAACATAATGTCAGGCCTACTAGCAGTCAGATATAGAAGAGATCCAATCAAACCTCCATATTTAGTTTGATCAACTGATTTTCCTTTTTCATCTAAATCTAGATAGCAGTTAGTAGACATGGGTGTGGAGGATTCTTTGCAATTATGCATGTCGAATTTCTTCAACAACTCATTATAGTATTTCGATTGATTTAGAAAGATACCATTCCTTAATTGTTTAACCTTGAGACCAAGGAAGAAATTCAATTCTCCCATCATAGACATCTCAAATTTACTTTGCATTTCCTTAACAAACTTATTACACAAGACATTATTAGTAGAACCAAAAATGATATCATCAACATAAACCTGCACCAGAATAATGTCAGATCCAAATTTCTTAATGAATAAGGTTTTGTCAACTTCACCTCGTTTGTAGCCTTGATCAATTAAGAAATTACTTAGCCTCTCATACCATTGTCTAGGAGCTTGTTTTAAACCATAAAGAGCCTTTTTCAACTTGTAGACATGGTCAGGATGCTTGTGATTTTCAAAACCAGGAGGCTGAGCAACATAGACTTCTTCATTGATGAGTCCATTTAGAAAGGCGCTTTTGACATCCATCTGTAGTAATCTGAAACCACTAATACACGCATAAGCTAATAATAGTCTAACAGCTTCAAGTCTAGCTACTGGTGCAAAGGTTTCATCAAAATCAATTCCTTCCTGTTGATTATATCCTTTGGCTACCAACCTAGCTTTATTTCTAGTAATAATGCCGTGTTCATCTAATTTGTTTTTGAATACCCACTTAGTACCAATTACATTGATATCTTTGGATTTAGGAACTAATTCCCACACATTATTTCTTTCAAACTGATTAAGCTCATCATGCATGGCACTAACCCAATATTCATCATTTAATGCATCCTTAACAGTTTTAGGTTCAATTTGTGAAATGAATGCCATATGATTGCAGAACTGATTAAGAGAATGCCTAGTGGATACTCCCTTATTGATTTGTCCAATGACATTGTCTAGAGAAAGATCTCTTGGGACAATCCATTCTTTAGGAAGCTCATCCAAGATATCCTCTTCCTGTTCTTCAACAATTCTTTCCGGTGGATCAGCTTTTGTAGGATCAACTGACTGATCACCTTCTTCGACAATATGCTGATCTAAATCACTGGGATGTTTTAACTGATAAGAATTATCAGTTAAATCGTCATCATCTGCAGTACCTGTTGTTTTATTCTGCAACACTCGAGAAGACTCATTAAAAACAACATGTACTGATTCTTCAACAGATTTTAGTCTCATATTATAGACTCTATATGCATGACTGTTAGAAGAATAGCCAAGAAAGATCCCTTTATCAAATTTTTCATCAAACTTGCCAATATTTTCTTTCCCATTGTTTAAAACGAAACATGTACATCCAAAAACCTTGAAATAGTTTATGTTGGGTTTTCTTCCTTTGTAAAGTTCATATGGGGTTTTCTTAAGAATGGGTCTAATCAAAACTCTATTCAAAACATGACAAGCAGTGTTTATAGCATCTGCCCAAAAGTATTTAGGTAAGGCATTTTCACAAAGCATTGTTCTAGCCTGTTCCACAATGGATCTGTTCTTTCTTTCCACAACACCATTCTGTTGAGGAGTTCTTGGAGCAGAAAAATTGTGCTTTATGCCATACTTTTCACAGAATAATTCAAACTTTTCATTTACAAATTCTCCACCATTGTCACTTTGAATAGAAGTAATGACATAACCTTTCTCATTATGTAAAACCTTGGCAAGCTTTTTAAAAGATTTGAAAGAATCAGATTTGGCTTTTAGAAAAATATTCCAAGTAAATCTGGAAAAATCATCAACAATTACCATGATATAGAGATTACCACCTAGGCTTTTATTTCTTGAAGGACCAACCAAATCCATGTGAAGCAATTCCAAAGGTCTAGAAGTAGAAACAATGTTTTTGTTTGAAAAGGATTTTCTAGTTTGTTTACCTTTTAAACAAGCTTCACAGATTTTGTCTTTCAGAATTTGAAGCTTAGGTAGCCCAGAGACTAAATCTTTAGAAATCAGTTTGTCAAGATGATTAAGATGAATATGTGCAAGCCTTCTATGCCATAACCAAGATTCTTCTTCTTTAGTAAGAAGACAACTTTGAGATGAGATAGAATTCTTGATATCTAGCATGTAAATGTTATTTAACCTCTTACCTACCAACATTACCGTGTCAGATTTTGGCTCACAGATTAGGCATATTTCTGGTTTGAAGATAACCTTGTGACCAAGATCACATAATTGACTTATACTGATTAAGTTGTGCTTGAGACTTTCAACAAGGAGAACATTGTGAATAGTCACGGTTTCACCATCTCCTATATCTCCAGAACCTAAGATTCTTCCCTTGTTGTTGTCTCCATATGTCACGTGTCCTCCATTCTTCAATCTTAGTTTCTGGAATTTTGAAATATCACCTGTCATATGCCTTGAGCATCCACTGTCCAAGTACCAAAGTGATTCTTGCTATTGTTCCTGAAAAAGTCAAACATCAAGTATTTGGTACCCTTAATTACTTTGGGTCCTTAGTGGTCAAATTTTCTATTTCACATATTTTGGAACCCATCTCATTTTACCCCGTGGCACAAAGTGTTTTCTAATATGACAAAATTTTATAGTATGCCCTTTTTTCATATAATAATGACAAGATGAGAAAGCAGATGCTGTTGGTTTTCTAAAAGAAAAGAAATTCAAATATCTTTTAGTTTTAATCCCAACCTTAGGTTTGTACCCAATTCCATTATGGTCAAAAACACAGTTTTGGGACCCAAGAAGTGTATCTAAGTTTTCTTTGCCTTGAGTAAACTTAGACAGAGTTTTAATCAAATACTCAACCTTATTCTGCAAAGAGATACACTTTTCACACTTGTTGTTAGCAGCAGCATTACCAGCAGATGAATTACTGTAGATTATCTCAAGATGTTCCATATTTGTCTTACTTTCTAGTAATTCTCTTTCTAGGATCTTAACCCTATTCTCTAACCAGTTATTTAGTCCTTTTAACCGATTATTTGTATGAGATAAATTCCTAGCTTCATTATGCATTTCATTGAAAGCATTTAATAATGTGCTTGTAATTCATTTTATTTTACGTGGGGGTTGAACTTACATGCGATGAAGAGGATTCACGGCCGGCCATTAAGCATAGATTCACTTCTTCACCTTCGGATACTGAGCTAGAGGATGAATCATTGTCTTGCCAAGCTATGTAGGCCTTTTTCCCTTTGTACTTTAACTCTTTCTTGTTTTGATTCTTAGATTTTTTTGGACATTCACTCCTTATGTGTCCCTGCTTACCACAAAAATAACAAGTAAAAGTATTTTGAGTAGAATCAGTTCTTTTATCAGTGTACCTTTTAACCTGGCCAGTTTTGTTCTTCTTTCTAAGAAATTTCCCAAACTTCTTAACCAACAGAGTCAGATTCTCAGATTCATCTTCTTCAGAATTACTACTTTCTTCAATTGTCTTGAGAACAATGTTTCTGCTTTTCTTTTCTGCATTTTCTTATTCTCTAAACTTATTGATCTCCAACTCGTGTTCCCTTAGCTTACCAAACAATGATGCAGTAGTCATCTTAGTTAAGTCTCTTGATTCTGATATAGCTGTCACCTTTGGTTGCCAAGTTCTGTCCAGACATTTTAGAATCTTGATGTTTAACTCTTCCTTGTCAAATGTCTTGCCTAATCCAATTAGATGATTGACTATATGCGTGAATCTTTTCTGCACATCTGCAATGGTTTCACCTTGCTGCATTTTGAACAATTCATAGTCCCTAATTAACTCATGCTTTCTTGCCCTTTTCACATCAGAGGTACCCTCATGAGTGACCTCTAGAATCTCCCACATTTCTTTGGCAGAGGCACATTGAGAAACCCTGAAAAACTCATCAAGATTTAAGGCAGAGGTAATAATATTCTTAGCAGTATAATCATATTGTACTTTCCTATTTTCTCCATCAGTTAATTCAGCCCAGTCTTTTTCAACAATTTTACCATCTACTGTATGAGTTGGTTTGAAAGGCTCATTAACAATTGTATCCCAAATACCCCTATCAAGAGATTCAATAAAGATTTTCATTCTAACCTTCCAAAAAGAATAATTCACACCAGCAAATAGAGGAGGCCTATTAATAGAGGCTCCTTCCGAAAAAGTCATCTTTCCCTCAACCATTTAAACCTTTGGACCGAATTCTTGAGTAACTTACAAGAACCAGCTCTGATACCAATTGTAAGAATTAATGGTTGAGTTCAAGAGGGGGGGTGAATTGAACTTTTGAAAACTTTTTCGAAAAATACTCTTTCTTTTGGAAGAATGATTAAACTTTATCCAATCTTTTGTTAGGCAGATTTGATTTTAAACAAAGCAAGAATATAAGCAAGAATTGAAAAGAGATGAAAGCAGAAATTCAACACAAGAGTTTATACTGGTTCACTCTTTCCCAGAGCTACGTCCAGTTCTTGACAAATCTGCCAAGTTCCACTAATTTCAAGTGAAAAATACAAACCAGTAGATATACACCAATCTACCCCAAGAACTATCTTACAACACCACAAGATAGACTCTTGAATTAACCACCCAGTAACCAAACCCAGTTACTGTAATCAGTGCATATTCAAACCCAATCTACACAATTTAACCTTTGTACAAGTATGAAAAGAATAAACCTGGACTGCAACTTTAACAATATAGAAGTCCAGAAGCAATTTCCCACTTAGAACTTTCACTCTTGATGAACTTTCAACAATCTTGATCTAAACGCCTTATGATATGAAAAGTTTTATGAATGCACAAAGAAAGGCACTAATATGATAGCTCTAAGATTGCTTTCAAAATGATTTTTGGATTGTATGTTGTCAACAGAGAAACCAAAACTGTATTTATAGAGTAAAAAGTGAGAAACTAATAGATTCAATCAATAAAAATGATTTGGAGTAGCAGATGACCGATCAGAATACCCTTATGATCGATCAGAACTAGGTATGATCGATTAGAATCGAGTTGTGATCGATCATAGTATTTTTCAATCGATTAAAATGACGATTCAATCAATTGATTTTATTTAAAAGCTAATTCAATCGATTGATTCGAGTTTTCAATGGATTGAAATTGTTTAGAAAAAATGATAGCTCTCTATTTCAACAGATTAAAATATATTTCAACAGATTGAAATCCTGTGATGCTTTAGAATGAAAAAATGATCTCTCTGTTTCAATAGATTAAAATATATTTCAACAGATTGAAATTGCAAAACCTATAATATGGAAAAATCATTAAGAACATTTTAACCTGTTGTTTCTGCGATTCAATCAATTAAAATTTTGACAGCATATGAACATTCCTATTTTAAGTGATTTTAACAGATTGAAATTTCTTTTTAACAGATTGAAAAACTCAGTTTGTTCTTTTAATGCTAAAAGGTTGGTTTTTCATGCAGTAAAATAAGTTCAATGAGATGCATCATTTAAAGGCGCTTATCACAAGATCTATTGAACTATCAAAAGATTAAATTCTAAACCTATAACCTATCTATCTACACACCCACAAAATAAACTCTCTAAATTCTATATGTCTTCATCAAATCCAACAAGTGCTTCACTTCTTTGATGGGGTAGCTGACCCCTTCGGTTTGATGAGTACGAACCCCCATCTGGTTGAAAACCTGGTCTGAGCCCCCTTTTGTAAGGCTTTGATGAGTACGCACCCCCATCTAGTTTGACGAGTATGAACCCCCATCTGGTAAGCCCCCTTCTGTAAGGCCTGATGAGTACACACCCCCATTTGGTGTTTGACGAGTATGAACCCCCATCTGGTAAGCCCCCTTTTGTAAGGCCTGATGAGTACACACCCCCATCTGGTGTTAATTCCACTTCGTGGAACCGGTTGCGACTTAATGCTCTGGCTCATGCGCAGTTTTTTCCTATGTGCAGGTCTTTGTCTTCGGGACTTTTCTTTACCCCGAAGTGGTGGTGGCGGCTTACTGCTCTAGCTCATGCGCCGGCGTTTGTGAGAGATGCTCTTCTGGTAGAGTCTTTTGGTGGTCATCCAACTTGTTGATTGCTGGGGAGTCTTTTGTCTTGCTCTTTTGATATACCGGGATGTTTGTGAGTGCTTCCTGTTTTCAAATGCAAGCACAGAGCTAATTCCCTTACATGAATGCTCTTTAGTTTTTTATTTGCTTGAAGCAGTTTTTTTCGTTATTTTTATTTTGACAAAGTCGTTTTTGTGCGACTATTTGTGTGAATTCCTTAAATGCAATCTATCTTTAGTTGAGGCATCTAGAAAGTGACTGGTATTCCTTTTGCTATTCTCCTGTGATTACTCTGATGAGCTCTTATTTTGGTTTTAGCTTTATCTTTAGCGGGCTGCCTTAATTTTTGCCTAGGATATCTTAGCGGGCTTTTTTTTTTACGAGTGCCTTAACTTTTGCCTAAACCGCCCTTTGCGGGTTTTCGGTCTAGCAGGCTGCCCTAACTTTTGCCTAAGAAATTCCTAGCAGCATCTTTCTTTACCTTTTTCTTTTCCTTTCTTGTGCTTTCTTGTATTTATTCTTTATGCATGCTCATGTTTCATTAATACAGAGGCATTTTCATAAATTGGTCAAGAAAAAAGAGGTAAAAACACAATTTTATTGATATAAACAAATGGTTTATTTTACATAAGGATTTACAAAAGGGATTTAGAAGCAGGGCCGGCCAGGGTTGGCTACACTGTATAAGCTATAACAATCATGTCCCTAACATCTGTTTCTCTACTTCTCCTGGTCGCTTCAGTTGAGATGCTCGAGCCTGGAGTGAAAACCATGCGTAGTTTGCCTATCTCAAGAAAGGTATCACCTTAGTCGCCTTGCGGTTTTCGGCTAAGGTAATCATTGCTCTTATTTTTTTTAAAGCTCTAATTTTGCCTAGGACGTGCCCTAGCGAGGAGTATGGACCCTATCTTTTGCCCAAGATGCTCTTTGCGAGTTTTCATCCTGACAGGTCGTGAGCAATGTCTTTAAGCGTAATATTTCTTTACCGCATCTGAGTTGACTGGATGTCGAAGCTCTTCTCCATCCATATTAGTGAGGATAAGGGCTCCTCCTGAGAAGGCTCGCTTGACCACAAATGGTCCTTCATAGTTTGTCGCCCATTTTTAGTTAAGATAATCGTACCGATTCTGGGACCATTCTGCTTCTGTTAGCTTCGCTTCCATGATGACTCTTAGGGAGGGTATCTCAATTTCCACGGGCAACACCGCCTCCATGCCGTATACGAGGGAGAATGGGGTGGCCCCGGTGGAGGTCCTTACGGAAGTCCGATATCCGTGCAAGGCAAAGGGGAGCATTTCATGCCAATCCCTGTAGGTTATCACCATCTTCTGGATGGTTCTTTTGATTTTTTTTGTTAGCTGCCTCTACTGCACCATTCATCTTAGGTCGGTATGGAGAGGAATTGTGGTGTTGAATTTTGAAATCTTGGCATAATTCCTCCATCATCTTATTGTTTAGATTGACCCCATTATTAGTAATGAGACGATGAGGGATACCATACCGACATAGAATGTTCTTCTTGATGAAGGTGGTCACCACTTTTCTAGTCACGTGTGCGTATGATGCTGCCTCTACCCATTTGGTGAAGTAATCAAAGATCTCCGTCGTAGACATTGTTGCAAGATTTTGTGACTCCATGATGGCCGTCACTTTAGGTTGCCATTTCCTATCCAAAGATTTCAGAATTTTTACATTTAATTCATCAACATAAAAAATTTTACCTAACCCGGTGAGATGGTTCACTATGTGCGTGAAACGCTTTTGAACATCAAAGATTGTTTCTTTTTATTGCATCCGGAACATCTCATATTCTTGGATCAATGAATTCTTCCGTGCTCGTTTTACATCATCGGTACCTTCGTGGGTTACTCTTAACATTTCTCACATTTCTTGAGCACTTTTACAAACAGAGATCCTGTAAAACTCATCAAGGGTTAAAGCAGATGAAATAATATTTCTAGCCCTAACATCATATTTGGCTTTTCTATTTTCCTCAGCCGACCATCTAGAAAATGGTTTTGGTACCTCTTCTCCGTTTTCAGTAATTTTAGGAATAAATGGACCGTTTAAAATTGCGTCCCAAACACCTCTATCAACAGACCAAAAATATTTGCATTCTTACTTTCCAAAAAGGATAATTTTGCCCCGCAAAAAGTGGGGGTCTATTGATAGAAGCACCCTTGACAAACATTTGATTTTGTCTGGCCATTTTCGAAAATTAAATGACTATCAAAGCAAGCTCTGATACCACTTGTTAGAATCGCGCAGCGGAATGTTTTTGTTTACGGACAAAAACCAAGAGGGGGGGTGAATTGGTTTCTTAAACAAAAAATTAGGGTTTTAAAATTTTTCCCAAAATTCAGCGATTAAAATGCTGTGTAAAGTAAATATAGAAGGGATAGACAATTACATAGTCGATTTATATTGGTTCGGATCAAAAGACCCTACGTCTAGTTGCTAATCACTCAAACAGAGGATTAACATTGTCACTATAATCACAGTTATACAAACAGATTACAAATGAAAAGACAAGGTAAAGAATACACCTCTCTTGAGTCACACAAGAGATGAACACCTCATTTGAATCCACAAAGGATGAAGAACAACTTTCCCTAGAGACGACACAACACACAATCCACCAAGAAAACCCACTCAGTGATTCTTATCGCTTCTAGCCCACACTAGGTTTCAAAAGCCCCTTTTTCCTCCAACAAACAGTTCTTTGGCAGTCACAGCTCTTAACTTTTGTGTAGACCCCAAATCTTGCCCGGCCCCATAATAAAGACCAGAAGACCTTCTATTTGAAGATGGATGAAGCCTAAGAAGCAACTAGGAGAGACTATTAGGCCCCATACTAGGATAAGAGGGATTTTTGGCACAAAAATAAGGATTCTCGCCTTTTAAGGTCGAGACCACCGTCTCGGATTCGAGACCGCCGTCTCGTCTCCTCTTGCGCAAATGGCGAGACCATCATCTGGTTTGGCGAGACGGCCGTCTCGCCACTCGCGAATGGCGAGACCGCTGTCTCGTTTGGCGAGACGGTCGTCTCGCCATTCCTGCAAGGCGAGACGGCCGTCCCGACCTTGTCAGACGAGACGGTCCGTCTCGACCTGACAGGCGCGAATCCCTATAAATAGGAGCGTCATTCCCCTCATTTCCCACAGTTCTTCCACCTTCTCTCTAGACTTTTCTTCAAATTCTCTTTCTAGAACCCCTCCGAAGCATTTCCGGAGTTTCTGAGAGTTTTCTAGAGTGTTTTATAGCGTTTTCGAGAGATTCCGGCGCTGCAAAGAGTGAAGGGTTGCCAAAAAAGAGCACCCTAATTTCAAAGAATAAATAGAAAGCTTGCTTCGGAGGTTTCTACACTCTCTCTCTCTACTTTACCGCTTTAATTTTAATTATGCAATAGATATTAGGGCCATGTAGTCATAATTTTAAAATTCCGCAAAATAAAGGGTAAAAGCGTATTTTCACCGGTTTAATTATTTAGAATAGCTGGCCTATCATAGGGAACCCGAAAGGGGCATCGTAAAGGAACTAATACTTCCCTTACACGTAAATAACTCCCTTACCCAACTCTGGTTATAATGACCAAAGTTGGTTTTTCGAAAACCAACGCCTTTTAACCCCTTTTCCGATATTTCCGATAAAAACATCGGTGGCGACTCCAAAAGAACCCTTCAAAATTAGCTCTTGGATTAGCCCGGTTATCGGAAAATCCAAGAGCGCCTTTTCGAAAACCTCGCCCCTAGGTTCAGCCCGGTTATCGGACAACCTAAAGGCGTTGTAACTAAACCAATAAAAATGCGAAAATTGGAAAGTCGGAACCATCACGTCGCTCCGACCGCCTCGTTTTGACGGCGGCGACAGATGGCGACTCCACTGGGGAAGCCTAGAGAGTTGATCCCATTTAGTGATGGGCCAGCTTAAAGTAAATAAACCAAGAAAATTATGCTTTTACCCTACCTTGTATTATAACATGTTTTAATGCTTGGCTTTAATAACTGTTGCTTGTTTATACTTACGCAATTGTTTGAAATACAAACTGTACACAAACCCTTGCACACTACAGTTCCCTCTATACCCGGGGGCAAGTGAGAAAACCATAGGGAGTGGGTGGCAGGTACGGTTCGCTGTTGTGATGGCCTTGTGCCCACCAGTGTGATCGGAAACCACCACTCAAGGTGATAACCTTCCTCTTTTGGCACAAAGACTGACTATGGCCTTAGTGCTAAGCATGGTCGGAAGGCTGGAGAGTGGGGACCCTATAATGGGGGCACCTTGGGGGCCTTAGCCTTGGTGAGAACAGTTAGAACCTACCTTCGCCAAAGCACTTTTTTGCAGGAAAACCCTACCTCGTGATTAAAACGACTTCTCGCCTGTTCGTGGATGACCGAATTGTGTGTGCATCTGTTTGTTGCATTTGTCTGTTGCATAGCATAACCAAACAACAAAAAAATCACAAAAAACATTTTTTTGCAATAAACACCCTTATCTCGGAAAGCCTGCCTTTTAGCTAGCCTGCTTTCAGGTTCTTTGTAAGCTAAGTAGCCACGCAGTCCGACAAAAGAGATAAAAGGCTATAAAATAAAAATAAAAATAAAGATAAAATCCAGCTTAAAGCAATAAATAGGGCCTTGTTCAAAAATATTACACTCATATAGGTAGTTTATTTTTCAAAAAATATGCAAATATCATACAAAACATGATAAATAGAAAAATAAACACTCACATTCATTCAAATAAGCATCATTTTCATAAAACATGCATTTTGGTTTTAGAAAATGGAGGGGACTAGTGGACAATTGAAGAAGGTGGATATTCCCCGATACCATACTGAGAAATTGGAACGACTTTGCGCGGTAATGCCACCAGAGGTCCGCTCCAACTTTGAAAAATCCTATGGACGGATTCTTGACCTGCTGAAGATCTGTGTCGATCAAGTTTTCGTCAGGATATTAGTTCACTTTTGGAACTCCAGTCTGCGCTGCTTCGAATTTCCGCAGTTTGATATGGTGCCTGCTTTGGAGGAGTACGAAATCATGTTGAAATGGCCCAAATCAGCCGGGGTCCATATCCGCCACGGGCCATATACTCTTGCAGCACAAATCGCTGCCATCATCCAACTGCCTTTTCGGCAGACTACCCTGATAGGAAAAGGGAACATCCAAGGTTGGAAAGTCTCAGTGTTAGAAGACCATCTATCTGACTTGGCTGAAAAGACAGAATGGGTCGCCTTCAACAAAACCCTAGCCTTAATCATCTTCGGAATGATCTTGTTTCCCTTCCACCTCGACACAGTGGATCAAGTCGCTATGGACGCCTTCTTCGCCTGGGACGTGAACTCAAAGAGTCCCTTGCCTGCAATTCTTGCCGACACCTTGCTCTCAGTGGAATTTTGCCACCAAAAGCAAGGAAAAACACTTCGTTGTTGCTCTTCACTGCTCTTTGTGTGGGGCATTACACATTTTTACGCCTCTAGTCACATGGGGGTGTTCCCTGTCCCTTTGAGGAGCTTCTCCGAAATCCCTCTCCAACGACGCTTAACTTCAGAGTGGAGGGACGAGTTGGAACAAAAGGACGCCAACAATTTATCCTGGGTCTGCCCTTGGTTCCGACCCGGTCCAGTCCTCATCAGATGTGGAGACTATCTGAACGTACCCTTGATAGGACTCAGGGGTTGCATAGCCTACTCACCTAGAGTAGCTATGAGACAGCTCATGAGAACCCAAACTACAATTTCTTGAGGGGAACTCGGAGGACTGTGTTTCTTCGGAGACCCATGCACAATCGCCAACTCACTAGCCGTGAGAAAAGCATGGGAGAGACCAGTCTTTATGGGAGATAGAGAGCTAGGAAAAGCTCGAGTGGCCGTCTCCGGTGACTATGAGGTATGGAGAAAAAGAAGAGGGATGTCTCAACCATCCACCTCACTCGTCACAAACGCCAACAGTGAAGAGCTGCAAGCTCAAGTAGACGCCTTGACCCAGAGGATAGAAATCATGGGAGCCCAGATGAGGGCCCTTGAAGAAAGAGAGCAAGAATCTATCCTCACCATTGATGGTCTGCAAAGGCAATGCAAGAAAAAGGATCATGAAATAGAGCGCCTCAAGGACCAGTGTGCTGACTCTAATGAGCAAGCTATCCGAGCATCCAAAGTCGCTAGAACCAGCTCGGATAGTAAACTTTAGGAAATAGCCGCCAAATCAGCACGCCTTGAGGCCGAATCATCAAAACAGGCTCAGATGATCAAAGAGTTATTGCAAGAACTCACCAAGACTCGGTCAGAAATAGCCAAGAGCGAGAGGCCAATCGGAGACTCAACAAAAGTCTCACTGAGCTACGCTGCAAGGAGAGAGACGGGCTAGCTCAGTACGGCCAGGTACTACAAGAAAAGGACCGAGCCCTTGCAAAACTCGATGAACTACAAGCCTTGGTCGTCCATCAAGAGGCGAAAATCAAAGAGGCTCAGAAGTACAGTGAAGATATGAGCTAGGCGGTCCAGAAGCAAAGTGAAGCACTTGCTCATCACGTCTAGGAAGCCGAAAGGGAATTACATAGAGATCAAGACCCGCCTGTGGGTTTCTTTAGGCTTTTTCGTTTCTGTCAAAAGTTGCTTCGTAGTATGGAGTAGGGGAATGTATACCTTCTAACGGATAAATGAAATTTCTCTTTATTCAACGATTGTCTACTTGCATGCATATCATTCATTTGCATATTTAATTTTCCCTCCTTCATTTTTAATAAACAAGATAATAAAAAGGAATGATTAACTGACATGTCTTCCAAATCAGAAGAATGGAGAGAAAGCCACTCCTAATCAAGCTTTTACCAATGATCGACTCACCGCAAGAGGTAAATAAGCATCGACCGTTGGTCCTTAAGAATAAGGAAGAGGGGGCAAGGACACTAGTGCGACTATTTATGCCACGTCCTTTCCCCTACGAATCAAAGAAAGTTGTACCGTGGAGATACGGGGAATCTTCACCAATAAAAGAGGATATCACGAATATAGCCGGCATTGGAGGCATGAGTAGAAGTGGAAGAGTCTACTCCCCCAAGGCACATTTCAATCAAGTGCAAGGAGTACCTCATCGTCAAAGTTCTTGTGTATAACGGGTCATCCTTGAACGTGATGCCCAAGTGCACACTAGACAAGTTGACTATCCAAGGAACCCGTCTGCGCCCAAGCAGTACTATCGTTCGAGCCTTCGACGGATCAAAATGAGAAGTAGTGGGAGAAATTAATTTACCAATTCAAGTTGGACCCACTATCTTCAACGTCGATTTCCATGTAATGGATATTACTCCAGCATACAGTTGTCTCCTCGGCAGGCCTTGGATTCATGACACTAAGGTAGTTCCTTCAACGCTCCACTAGAAAGTCAAGTTCATAGTGGATGATAAATTGGTCACGGTCCAAGCAGAGGATGATATCCTGATTAGTGGACCGTCTACCCAACCTTATGTGGATGCGGCTGAAGAGGCCCTTGAAACATCTTTTCAAGCGCTCGAAATTGCCAACATAGAGCGACTTCCCAAAAACACAAAGGTAGCCTGCATGATGTTGAAGCATGGTTACCATCCTGGCCAAGGACTGGGGGCAGATTCCCAAGGCATGAGGAAACCCCCAGAATTCAAGGACAATCCTTTCAAGCATGGTCTAGGATATGACCCTACTAAGGGCCAAGCAGAAAGAGGGAAAGGGAAGTCTCCCCTCCGCACACTCAAGCAAATTTTCCGAAGCGGAGGGGTGCAAGCATCAAGAGCTACCCTAGTCATTAGGAAATCTTTTTCTTCATTTAAGGGATGTAAACCCCATGATTGTTAGAGATTATCCCCCGGGGCTAGCCCGACCCCCGGGCATTTTAGGGCACATATTCCCTTATTAATTAATAAAGAATAATTCTTACTATCTGTTTCTCTTCTTGCTATTTTTGACTAGACCTCACAATAACCTTGTCTAAGTAAACGAAAAAAGAAAAAGAAGAATTAAAAGCGTGTCCAAATAACCGAAATTCGCCATTGCCATTACAATCAAGCTAGTTGATTAGAAGCACCAAATAAGGCTTTACCTCACCAAAAAGAAAGTCATGCTTCGCCAATATTGTGAACAAAAAATAAATACACAAAAAACAAAAGAAAAGAAAAAGCCCATAGAAGCCAAAGGCTAAAAAAAAAAGGGGGCAAAATACCCGGTAAGAAACCCACCAAGGGGGCTACGCAAAAGATAGGGTCAACCCGATAGGACACCCGAACAAAAATAAAGGGTAGCCTAGGCAAAAGTTAGGGTTACAAAATAAAGTCCGCTAGGATTCCCCAAAAATACAAAAAAAGGGAACCTAGACAAAAGTCAGGACTAAAACACAATATCCTAGTTCGAAAACCCGAAGGGCGATCTAGGGAGATCAACTAGCCATAAGACGACAATAAAACTCAAAGCGCAAACATAAAAAGTGAAAATGTTTGCTTAGACGAAAAGCTTAAACACCTAAGCCTAACCCTAGCCAACCATTCTTACAAAACCTTTTTCTAAAATAAAAATAACATTCTAAAACACAAGCCTTTGAATTTGCCCTCTTACTTCTCTCCTCTTGACCTTCACAACAAAATTCTAATAATTAATTTGGGAATGTGGAGGCGTATAGTCAACAAGAGGATTGAAACCCCTAGAATGAAGAAAAAGGGACACTACATGGCAAAGAGTTCTCTACAAAAAAAGAGGAGAGAAAAAGGAAAGAACAAGTTATCCTTCGGTCACAAAAAGTCCGGCATGGTACAACCGAATACGAGAACGCAGATCAGAGGGCATTCGACGTTACAAGACACGTCAGTTAAATCCTTCTGAAAACTAATTGAAATAGGCATTATAGGACATCAAACATGAAAACATTGCATGCATAATATGTTTTTGAACCAGGTCCTATTTTCTATAAAAATAAAAAAAAAAAAGAAAAAAAAACCAAAATTCGAGACGGCCGTCTGGACTTTCTAGACCGCCGTCTTGACTTAGGCGAAAATGAGACGACCATCCCGCTTGGCGAGATGGCCGTCTCGCTTAAGCCCAAAGTCGAGACCACCGTCTCGAGATCCCAAACGGCCGTCTCGACGCGTGTAAATTTGAGACCGCCGTCTCGACTTCCCAGACGGCGGTCCCGAATCCAGTTTTTCCCCTATATATAGGGGGGCGTCCTAGAGGTTCCTCACAACTCCCCTACACCCCAACTCTCAGATCTCGCACTCTCAAGCATTTTCTGACCAACATGTTCCGTGGAAGTCAATCAAGGAAGAGGAGAGGTGCTGCTGGCCCTAGCAGTTCCTCAGCACCAGTCCCCCAGGACCCCACTCAACTCTCTCCACTACACCAGGCTCACCTAGAGCACATCAGGGGGTACACATGGCACCCCATGCTCAAGCTAGATTTTGGCATCCTCGCCAAATTTGGGTGGGAGGACGACGTCCAAGCCCACATTGACAACATTGGATGGGGCTTCCTCCTACAGTCTCCTCCCACACATGTGTACCGCCAGGCGGTACTGGAGTTTCTGGCCTCCATCTCCTACGCTGAGACCCCTGCCATGGTCTCGGGCCTGTCACCAATGAAAATGGTGACATACTTTATGGGTGGGAGGTACCGGACCACCACCCTCGACGAATTTAATGTGAGCATTGAGTTTGTCCGACCTGAGGACGTGCTAACTCGGGAGTACCGGGAGGCCATCTGCGCGCGCCCCACCAACCTTACCGCCGGCGAAATGTGGGAGAAGCTTACCAGGTCGCCCACCTTGTCCACACTGATGAAGGGCTCCGCACTCCCTCCGGCCCTCCGCATTTGCCACAAGCTACTGGCGGGGACCATCCACGGGCGGAAGGAGAGCCAGGGAAAGGTAACCCACCCTGATCTTTTTGCCCTCTACTGCATGAGCCAAAGGCGTCGCTGCAACCCTGGCTACTTCTTCCTGAGGGCCCTCAAGGACTTCGGGAGCAGGCCAGTGGGGGCCATCCTCATGGCTCCTCTCATTACCCCTTGGCAGAGAAATGAGGGTGTGGTGGCCGGGAAGAACTGGCCTCCAGCTTACGACCCGAGTCCATCAACGGGTCGATTCTGGTCAGCATGGGGATGCTGATGCGCCGCGGAACCCAGCTGGTCCTCCACCCATCGTTGGATTTCGCCTTGGACCTCCAGGACATCGTGGCAATGCACGTTCTCCCTACACCTCCCGACTTCCAACAACCACAACAGCAGCATCAGCAGTACACAGACGACTTTGCTGGCCTGAATCGCAATATGAACGATCTGCGCCAGCAATTCGACCAGATGTCTGTGAGGCAAGAGCAGATGTCTCTCAGACAGGAGGCCTTCGACACAAGGCTGGAGAAGATATATCAGTATCAAGAGGGAATGAGGCAAGATTGGGCCACATTCCAACAGGAGTACCGCGATGAAATCCGGGACCAGGCAGAGTTCTGGAGACACATGTACCGGCAATTCCCCTCCTACGGATCGTCCCCAGACGAGAATCTGCCTTCTCAAGAGTAGTGCTCATAGAATAGGGGCTGTTGTAATAAAGTCATATATAAAATAAAATTTTATTCATGCATCTTTTTATCTCTTCCAAAAAGTCAGCGTAACCAAAAATTTTTTTAAGTAAAAAGACATACGCTCAAGAAAAAGCCAAAATCCAAAGATCGCGAGAAAAAAGAGATAAAACCGCAAAAAAAGGCAGGATTAAAACAAGTCAATTGCCTCAACCAATAAGATTTCGACGACCAAGCAAGAGTCAAACAACAAGCAAAGACCACCCGACCAACCAGCAAGAGTCGGCTAACCACTACCAAAAAATCAAAATTAGAGAATCCCCAGCCACCAACAAAACTGGATGAACACCAACGAAATCCCCGGCGCAGACCGGACGATCATTCTCAGGAAAAGACCAACAAAAAAAGAAAGCACATCTTAACGCTCGGCGCATGAGCCACCCGAGCAGTAAGCCGCCGCCACCACCAGTCCTACACAGTGGACTGTACCAGCCTGATAAGGGATTCATACCTATCAACCCGCGCACGCAAGTGCGCCTGATCTGCGCTCAAGCCAGATCAGTAAGTTGCAACTACCAGCCTGATGGGGGGTTCATACTCATCCAGTCCAACACACAGCGGACTGCAACTACCAGCCTGATGGGGGGTTCATACTCATCCAGTCCAACACATAGCGGACTGCTTCTACCAGCGTGATGGGGGGTTTATACCCATCAACTGAAGGATCGGCTACCGTCAGAAGGAGTATCCTGAGGTTCTACCATGTGTCAACCGAAGGGATCGGCTACCGTCAGAAGGAGTATCCTGGAGGTGCACAACACACTTTTTTGCGGAAGATCAACCGCCGCAAAGACGGAACATTTGAAGGACGACCAGGAAAGATGGTCAACTCCTTTACCTTCCAGTCGATCTTCTTAGCACAGCAGGCCAACGGCCGACTGGTCAGGTAAAGGGGGGGTAGCTGTAGACCCCAAATCTTTCCCGACCCCATAATAAAGACCAGAAGACCTTCTATTTGAAGATGGATGAAGCCTAAGAAGCCACTAGGAGAGACTATTAGGCCCCATACTAGGATAGGAGGGATTTTTGGCACAAAAATAAGGATTCTCGCCTTTTAAGGTCGAGACTGCCGTCTCGGATTCGAGACCGCCGTCTCGACCTTGTCAGACGAGACGACCCGTCTCGACCTGACATGCACGAATCCCTATAAATAGGAGCGCCATTCCCCTCATTTCCCACAGTTCTTCCACCTTCTCTCTAGACTTTTCTTCAAATTCTCTTTCTAGAACCCCTCCGAAGCATTTCTGGAGTTTCTGAGAGTTTTCTAGAGTGTTTTATAGCATTTTCGAGAGATTTCGGCGCTGCAAAGAGTGAAGGGCTGCCAAAAAGCACCCTAATTTCAAAGAATTAATAGAAAGCTTGCTTCAGAGGTTTCTATACTCTCTCTCTCTCTACTTTACCACTTTAATTTTAATTATGCAATAGATATTAGGGCCATGTAGTCATAATTTTAAAATTCCGCAAAATAAAGGGTAAAAGCGTATTTTCACCGGTTTAATTATTTAGAATAGCTGGCCTATCATAGGGAACCCGAAAGGGGCGTCGTAAAGGAACTAACACTTCCCTTACACGTAACTAACTCCTTTACCCAACTCTGGTTATAATGGCCAAAGTTGGTTTTTCGAAAACCAACGCCTTTTAACCCCTTTTCCGATGTTTCCGGTAAAAACATCGGTGGCAACTCCAGAAGAACCCTTCCAAATTAGCTCTTGGATTAGCCCGATTATCGGACAATCCAAGAGCGCCTTTTTGAAAACCTCGCCCCTAGGTTCAACCCAGTTATCGGATAACCTAAAGGCGTTGTAACTACACCAATAAAAATGCGAAAATTGGAAAGTCAGAACCATCGTGTCGCTCCGACCGCCTCGTTTTGACGGCGGCGACATTTTGTTTAAAAAAGGTTGTTCATTTTGCAGAGAGCCTTAGAGAACCTTAAGTAGAAAGATTAGGGTTTGGGAAATGGGGATTTTCGAAAATAGATTAATTGGGAATAGGGTTTCCGAAACCTGGTCCAATTTTGAATTTCAAAACACATCTGATTGAAATAATCGATTATCTTGAGTGTCAATCGATTATTCCAGAGCCAAATTCGTAGAGAACCCAAAACAGCTCCAGTTAATCGATTAATAGGGCATTTAATCGATTAACAGCCCAATTAATCGATTAACAGGGTGTTTAATCAATTATTCCAGAGAGTAGATGCTGAAAATGGTTTTCTCTCTGTAATAATCGATTATCCTGCCATTTAATCTATTAATCCAGTATGTTTTTGATAAAAATGAGTTTTTAAAGCCTTTAAAGAGTGGACTATGTGCTGGCTATCTTGGACTCTAATATTACAGACTCAAAATCATAAAAACAGAGTTATTACATAACATTACAAGTCTTCAAATCTTTAAGTCCTTTATTCTTGAATCATCATCAAAATCAACAAGCTTCATATCCATGTATGTTCAACATTCATATCCTTATATGTATCAACATGGTGGATTGGTTAAGCATGTTTTGATTTTATCGAATGCTTGTTGGCATTCTTCATTCCACACTGTTGCCTGGTTTTTACGCAACAACTTAAAGATGGGTATACATTTATCCGTCAGCTGTGCGATAAAACGGGCAATATAGTTGATTCTTCCCAAAAATCCTGTGACCTCCTTCTCCATGATTGGTGGGGGCATTTCTAAAATCGCCTTGGTCTTATTGGGGTCTACCTTGATTCCCCTTTTGCTGACGATGAACCCTAAGAGTTTGCCTAGCCGTACTCTGAAAGTACATTTTGTTGGGTTCAATTTGAGTTGGTACTTTCGAAGCCGATTGAATAACTTCTTGAGATATTGGATGTGGTTCACTTCATTTCTAGACTTGGCGATCATGTCATCCACATATACTTATATTTCCTTGTGGATCATGTCGTGGAATAGTGTTACCATAGCCCTTTAATAGGTGGCCCCTGCGTTTTTGAGCCCGAAAGGCATTACTCTATAGCAAAAGGTACCCCATGGTGTGGTAAAGGAGGTTTTCTCTCTATCCTCGACGACCAACTTTATTTGATTGTACCCCGCATATCCGTCCATGAAGGAATAAAGCATATTTGTAGCGGTGTGATCTACTAGTGTGTCTATGTGTGGCAAGGGGAAGTCATCCTTTGGACTTGCTCGATTGAGGTCCCTGTAGTCCATGCACACCCTGACCTTACCGTTCTTCTTGATAACGGGCACTATGTTGGCCAACCATTCTGGGTATTTGGACACTATTAGGAAGTTGACATCTAGTTGTCTTTGTACCTCCTTGTAGACCCCAAATCTTGTCCGGTCGCAAAATAAAGAGCAGAAGACCTCCAATTCGAAGATGGGTAAGGCCTAAAAAGTCCCTAGAATGGATTTCTAGGCTCCATATTAGAGTAGGAAGGTTTTTCTGTACGAAAAAATAAGGATTTCTACCTTGAGGGACGAGACCTCCGTCTCGCTTATCGAGACCGCCGTCTTGCCTATCTTTTAACGAATTAATCAAAGCTTGCTCCAGAGGTTACTTCACTACTCTCTCTCTCTTTTATTGCTTTATCATTTATATATGCATTAATTAGGGTCATGTAGTCATTATCTTTTAATTCTGCAAATAAAAGGGTAAAAGCATCATTTTTAATTTATTTACGAAATAATCGGCCTATCATAGGGAACCCGAAAGGGGCGTCGTAGGGAAGCTAATACCTTTCCTACACGTAACTAACTCCCTTACCCAACTCTGGTTTGTAGACCCCTAATTTTGCCCGGTCTCTCAAATAAAGATAAAAGAGATCACCCGTAACAAGATAAAGCTCGTCTAGCATTACAAATAAGAGCCAAGGAGACTTCCTACATGAAGATAAAGCTTCAACAGACGCATATCGGCATCAACTGACGTCCAAAACAGGCAAGGAAAGCTTCCGGAGTCCGAGCAACTGGCGCGAACGGTCGAGACGGCCGTCCCAAGGTGG